>JAJSOF020000035.1:36787949-36937949 GCA_025594305.2 Periplaneta americana
GCAGACCTCGAGGACCACAGGTGTAGTGCATTTCATGCTCTATTTTCGGTTCAAATTTGTCGAGCTTAACAAGAATCGAAGTCTGCTTTGAAGAAGCTGTTCGCGACTGTTTATTCAATAAAGTTAATTTCTGACACCTATGGTGTATCAGCTCAAAGTCTGTTATTTAATAACCCTGTTCCTCAGGGTTTGGCGTGCAGTAACAGAAATAGAGGTTCTAAATGTAGTAAAAAAAATGAAAAACTCTAATAGTATGGATATTTATGGTATAAGTAAAATATAATACAGCATATACTTTTGCCACTTACTGTTTGCATTAACAGATGTTTAAAGGATGGAATTTTTCCTCAGAAATTTAAATTAGCAAAAACTGTCCCTATTTATAAAAAAGGTGAAAGAAATAATGCTGGAAACTATAGACCAGCGGTGGCGAAAATGTAATCGTGCGCCGAGCCACTGTGTAACCTGCAACGTGCATAGCACCTATGGAGGGAGGCGGACACCCGAAGGGGAAGTGAAGCAACTGTCTGACTTATTAACGGATTTTCATTTTCCTTAAGTCAAGCACTTAAATATAATTTTATACAGTACAAGGCTACAAACTAATGTTTAGTACGTATAACGAAGAAAGAAATGAACAATAAATGAACAATATCACAACCTAAAATTAACTGTCTTCAGAATGTCTCTGCGACAAAGTTTCAAAATCAGGAATTATGTCGCATACTGCCAGTCGTAGTTGATCACGACGGTATTTGTCTATCAGTCATGATCTACATTTGGTTTTTACCATTTTAATTGTTGAAAATAATTTTTCACTAACGTAAGTTGTAGCGAACATGGCTTCAACAGAGCAAGCGAAAGAACGAAGCTTCGGATATTTATTTTTTGGCAAAGATTTGAAAGTTCAACATTTGTCAAGTCCTTACATCTAGCTTTCATTTGACATCACATAGTAAATCAGTGAGTTCAAATTGAAGAGCTAACCGCATTATTCGTACATCTGCTGAAAAAGGGTCGACGTACAGAGATGATGATGATGATGATGATGATGATGATGATGATGATGATGATGATGATGATGATGACAATAACACTTAACCTTTTAATGTGTCATTAGTAACATGTAGTATAATGCTGTTTTATGTTATACAACCGTTTTCCTCGTAATACTTGTGAACAAGTCATACATTTAATATTCTCATCATATTGACAGCAAAAAAATGCGTCCTCCCATCCTACTTGGAACTTTCGTATATTCCACTCGCAGGTCAGAGGCAAATACAAATGGAACGGAGTTTGACTCCAGTGAGTGGGAGGGTGGGGGTTGGCGGAGGTTAGAAGCAAGCGAAATGCACAGCTATCACTGCGAGACACAATATCTCGCGAGTCACGTTCTCGCTATAGACCAATTGCTATTTTACCCATCTTTGGTAAAATACTAGAAAGTATTGTACTCCTACAGTTGAGAGAATATTTTGAACTACATGACCTTATTATTCCTTCACAATTTGGGTTCTGTTCAGGTAAAACTACTCAGGATGCAATTGATGAATTATTGAGAACTATACATACAATCTTTGAAAATAGAAATTATACATATGCTATATTTAATGATTTAAGTAAGGCATTTGATTCCATTCCGTATGATGTATTGTTAATGAAACTTGCATACTATGGCATAAGGGGGATAGAACAAACATTTTTGCGTTTATATTTGCTTGGACGTTCCCATATTGTTGATGTAAATGGAAAAAGAAATGCTGTAGCTCCAATTAAATGTGGTGTTCCTCAGGGCTCTATTCTTGGCCCATTCTTGTTTCTTATTATGATACATGACTTGCCATACAATGTGTCGGCTAAAACTATAATGTATGCTGACGATACTACTTTTGTTATCACACATCATAATACTGCTGAGTTAGATTTTATGAAGCAAGCTGTATTTGTTGAAATAAGAAAGTGGTTTTCAATTAATGGATTTATTGTTAATGATGAAAAACTCATGTGTTAACTCTAAGTTTGAAACAAACCCAAAATAATGTGATAAATGAATCTGTAAAATGTTGGGTATGTATTTGGATCCTAAACTAAAGTGGAATAGCCATGTCAGTTACGTATGTAAAAGAATTTCTACAGTAATTTATCTCTTGAGAAGTATCATGTACAAGATTCCCAAACATTATTTAAAACAAGTTTACTATGCACTATTTGAAAGTGTTATTAGATATGGATTACTTTTATATGGAAATAGTTCTGACCTTCCAAACATTCTGTTACTGCAGAAAAAGGCAGTTCGTATTATAACAATGTCACCACCCAGGCTAACATGTAGATATCTTTTCAAAAATGAAAAGATTATGACAGTCTACAATCTATATATTTTTGAACTTTTAATGTATGTAAACAAGAATATTATTAATTATACAAGTATAGCAGATCTGCATCGCTATGAAACAAGAAATAATGTTCAATTAAATGTACCACATGTCAGGTTGCAAAAAACACAATCAAGCTATGTAATTACTGCAATAAAAGTATATAATAAGATACCTTACTTACTTACTTACAAATGGCTTTTAAGGAACCCGAAGGTTCATTGCCGCCCTCACATAAGCCAGCCAGCGGTCCCTGTCCTGTGCAAGATTAATCCAGTCTCTATCATCATACCCCACCTTCCTCAAATCCATTTTAATATTATCCTCCCATCTACGTCTCGGCCTCCCTAAAGGTCTTTTTCCCTCCGGTCTCCCAACTAACACTCTATATGCATATAATAAGATACCTACAAATATAAAGGCACTTAATGAAACACTATTTAAATTTCAGATTAAGAGATGGCTACAAAATAATCCCTTTTATAATATGAATGATTTTTTTTAATGATGTAGTATTTTAGTTAAATTTTATTATTTTTTACTCTTTTAATGTTTTAAATATTGACACATTGTTTTTTATATTATCACATTGACGAGGCCTCTTGTATTCTTGTACCTTCAGGCAAATGAAGAATATGAATATGAACAATATATTCGCTGCTACATCCCATATGTTGAAGCCGTAGTTCACTATCTTCTAGTCAGAAAATTGTTATTTCTAAATCTGATTGCCGATTTTTTATTAGCGTTAAAAAAAAGGCATGACCATAAGCCATTAATGCCTCCAGAGTGTAGGAATTACAATACGAAATTAGAACCTTTAGCCTGGCTGTCCAGTCAGTCAGAAACCAGCAGTAAACATAATATAGAAGGCGTCCGTTACCAGCGGCAGGCAGACACATTTCAAATGCAGGAGGAGAAAGAAAGGAAAGCCATAACCAGCTGAAGAATGTAGTTAATGGCTGTGTTCTCCAATACTGTAATAAAAACTAACTTATCACACAGGACTAACATTGTGTCTCAATGTTTCTTTCTCCGCTCTTTTGTATACGGCTCTTCCAATATGCAGCTCTTCTGTTGAATATAACAACTTGTCATTTCTTATGATGAAATAAAATGAAAACGAAAAAAGGATTCGGAAGTTATTTTTGAATTGGTGTAACATAACTCCTGTTGTTTTATATAATGCTCTGTTTGTCAGGGTACTTCACGAGAGGCTCTCAAAAACAAAGCACGTACACAGAAGCCATAAGTCTGTGGCAGACATGTATTGAATTGTAACAATGGCCTTGTTATAAGTTCGTCTTAGAATTATGCAACTTGCTAATTACCTATATAAGTCACTGAGAAAGTAACATGCTACCCGTAGACTAACAAACAACTTTACTTTTAGGGTAAATTGAGGCTAGTTGAACAGATAAAATTTCATGAACTCTTCTTTTACATAACCATCATCATCATCATCATCATCATCATCATCATCATCACCACATCATCATCATCATCATCATCATCATCACCATCATAACTTATGTTTTAAAATGCACTTAAATCACGTGGTAGATCATGCATATAAAAATTGCGATTTACAATCAGAAATACAAAAGAATTTTAAAATGTAAATACTATTGATACTTACATAAAACTCTAGTTAGGAGAAAACTAGAATATACGTCTAACTTATAATATGGTCACCTCAGTTCCAGTCCCATTAGATACAAAAAGAAAGGGTACAGAAAAGATTTTTACTCTACTTACATTAAAAAAAAAATCATGTGTCGTCTTATGAAAAGAAAATTTCATATAATCAGTTACTTTTTAAATTTAATTATAAAACCTTAAAATCTAGACGATTTATAAATAGCCAAATTTTACTCTATAAGACTGTTAACTGTATATTGAATAACAGTGATTTTCTTAAATTCCTTCAGTTCAATGTAAAAAGAACAGAATTACGTCATAGGCAATCTTATTTTATTCCAATCCCTAGAACTGTTTTCTTCAAGAACTCTCCATTATTTGTTATGTGTAATACAACTCTCTGTCTTTAAACTGTGATTCTCAATTAGATTTCATGCAATATTAAAAAAGAACTATATTTACTTAGCTATTTAAATTATGAATAAGTGTATTATAATGTTTTTACTCTAATTTCGAAATAATTCTGTATTTTTATATTGACATTTGGCACTAATATTAACTTCAGTATTATATTCTAGCATCCATTATGTTTCTTCCTTCCTTTCTTTCTTTCTTGTTGCTTGTTTTGTTTTTTTTTTTTTACTATTATGTATTTTGTGTTGTATCAATGTAAGCCACCTATAATTGGAAGCTTGCTTATGTTGGTGGTGAAGTTTAAATAAAAAATAAATAAAAATAAATAAATAAAATAAAATAAAATAAATTAAATTAATTAAATCACATTAATTAAATAAATATATTAAATTAAATAAATAAAATAAAATAATATAAATTATTTAAATATAAAAATAAAATAAATTGAATAAATAAAATAAAATAAATAAATAAAATAAATAAAATAAAATAAATAAATAAATAAAATAAATAAATTACATAAATAAAATAAATAAATAAGTAAATAAATCAATAAACATAAATCAATAAATCAATCAATCAATGCAATAATTAAATTAATGAATGAATGAATTAATTAATTAGATAGATCAATAAGTAAATAAATAATTAAGTAAATAAATAAATAAATGAGTAAATGAATAAATAAATAAATAAATAAATGAATAAATGAATAAATGAATAAATGAATAAATAAATAAATAAATAAATAAATAAATAAATAAATAACCATCACTCTTTCAAATAATCCACATTTTCCATTTGTAAGAACTTCAACTTTGTAATAATGATTATGAAGATAATGATAGTGGAATTTTAGTTTATCTAATGACGCTGTATCAACTACCAGTTTATTTATTGTCGACAGAAATGGTGGTAGTGATATTCGCCGATGTGATGTCCAGGATTCGCATATGATTAAATTAAATTCGCCTCACAGTTGGGGAAAACCTCGGAAAAACTCAGCTAGGTTTCAGCTCAAGCGAGAATCGAATCGACGTCCGTGCGCTGCTCCGCATAAGCAAGTAAACGCGCCTAGCGCCTGAGCTACGCAACCGGTGATTATGATAGTAAGTGGTGATAATTATGAATTACGACATATTGTACAATGTACAATCTTTTCTTGTTTGTAAGAATTTTATATCTAGCAGTGGTGGTGGTGGTGGTGGTGGTGGTGATTGGCGACTGTTAAGATTAGGGCGCGGATTTTGACGACATACTTTTTTTTTTTACATATTTTGTAATGCTCGTAAATATATAAATTCTGGATATGAGCTGGTAGTTACAGAAATGTGGAACTTTTACATAATTGTTTGGTCATTTATTATATTTTCAGGTGATTTTTTTAGCTATTTAAGCTAAAGACTTCAATGACGAACTAAAATTTTCCAATATGGGGAAATTCGTAAAATTGATACCGATACTGCTCCATTCAAATGAGGAATTTGAAAGGATTTTCTCGATAGTAAGTGATGCTGTCCTGGGTCCGTCTTAAAGAGCGAAGAACTATTCACTCTCTCACTTTACTCTTCAATATTCTTCAAACCTCTAACACTAGCTACCTAGCTTCTCGTTTTCAACATTTGTCCTCATATCACGAAACAGATACTCGCTCACAACGCCATATCACACTCTTCATTCCTAAACACAGAACATCCTTCTACTCTTCATCTTTCACGGTCTCTGCAGCTCATCTCTGGAACTCTCTACCACAACATGTCAGAGACTGTCGGACATTGTCTAATTTCAAAAATAAATTAAAATTGCACTTTTTGAATTAGATTCCTTTCAGTTATAAGCCCTTTTCTCTGTCATAGTTTCGTAAAAATATAGGCTATATATTTCTTTTTCCTTCCTTACCCTTTTTGTTCTCTTTATCAGTCGATGAATTTATTATCATAGCCTTTTTATCGTGAATTTTATTTATTTTTTGTATTTCTTTTCTTACTAAAATTAATGACGATCTGGACTCAATCTGGATATAGACACGGAAATTCCGACTTAAACTAAATCCAGAAAAATCACAGTCAATCATTGTGGGGCATTCACGTTTGTTAAGCACTATTGCCATATCAAATCTGTCCCCGTTTAAAATACACGGCACCGAAATTCCGTTCAGTGAATCAGTAAAGAATCTAGGTATTTATATGGATAAAAATTTAAATTGGAACATTCAAGTTGCAGAAACCTGAAAAAAGGTATTCTCATTAATCCACTCGTTTAGGAGATTGAAGAATTTTCTACCCTTTTCCATGAAAAAAATGTTAGTGCAACACTCGTGATGCCCCACTTCGATTACTGTGATATTCTGCTTACTGACCTAAGCGTTACTTCGGCGCAGAGACTACAACAACGGGTTCATAATATGTGACGGCTAGCTCCGCCATCTTCTTCAGGGACGTTTGCAATATTCGCCGGGGGCTGATCACGTTCATAAACACTATCGCCCTGATCACGTAACACCATCCATCGAAATGTTGTCCTGGCTCCGTCTAGAAGATCGTAGGAAAATCCACTGTCTTTCCTTCTCTTTCACATATTGCATTTCTCCACTCCTGTCTATCTTGCGTCTCGTTTCCAAAATTTATCCACCCATCATAACCTAGACACACGATCACAACACTCCTCAATATTATCCATTCCTCCCACCGAACATCATTATATTCATCTTCTTTCACTGTGGCTGTTCCTTGACTTTGGAATTCCCTACCGAATAATGTCAGGGACTGTCAGACATCAAATCAATTTAAGAATAGGTGACGAGATATTTTTCTAACAATTATTGTCAACAATAATAGCTGTTTCAGGTTTCTCAATGTTTAATGATTATATATATATATATATCACAGATAAATATCTAAATTATATATATTATTATTATTATTATTATTATTATTATTATCATTATTGTTATAACTATTTTTACCAGTGTTTATTATTGTCACACTAACATTAGTTATCCAGTTTTCATTATTTACTTTCATGTTGTTTTATGATCTAGATTTTAATGAAATAACTATGTAAGCAAATGTATTTAATTAGAATTAGAGTCTGGCTGGGCGGAAGAGAAGGCCCACTGGCCTTAGCTCTGCCAGATTAAATAAATAAATAATTATTATTATATTCTTCCTTACGTTTTTCCATATTAACCATTTGTTGCTTTCACTATATTCCAATGTATTTTACTTTCTTTTTTTTTTTTTTTACTATTATGGTATTATTTTCATGTTGTTTAGTGTCGATTTTATTATGCTATTATTATTATTTTTTGTAATATGTTAGTATTCTGTTTCTTAACTTTTTGTTAAATTTTAACTGCTTGTAGGCTATATTTTGCGACCTGCTAGAGTGTAAGAGAAGGCCCTATGGCCTTAACTCTGCCAGTATAAATAAAGAATTATTATTATTATTATTATTATTATTATTATTATTATTATTATTATTATTATTATTGATGCCAAAAGCAACAAGAGAATTAGAACAGGAGATGAAGCTCTCGGCTTAGTTGTTGTATTCTCTGCTTACCAAATAAAAGAAATTGTGTTAGACAAAAATGCAGGATACAAAACTTTGTGCCCAGTCGTTAATGTACTCTCAGGAGAAAGCTTTAAAACAGCACAGTTACAAGAAGAATTAACACCCTGTGATCTGTCACTCAAGTACGCTCCTGCAGTCAGCGCGGATACGGAGAAAATTGTCCTCGTCGACAACCACCGCGGTTACAGTTACAGTAGTTACGCGTAGCACATTTGTTTTGTGTACAAACTCTGATTACGTTGGTATAAGAGGAACTGCCCCTTATAGGAGGATGCATTTAGACAAAATTAGTAACTGTTCTTCTGTCTAACAGATTTTCATGAAACTTTATAAGTAATTACAGGTAATAAACTTGTTTTCTATACAAGTTCCAATTCTCTGGATTGTTTTTGTTTCGACCTCATACTTACTGTAATGGAAAAGCTTTCTTGGGCAGCCACGACTTTTTCTAGGGGTACGTTTTCTATAAATTTTCATTACTATTACGATGAGAACCTAATTTAATAAGCAACTTACTAAGACAATGTTCATTTCGTTAAAAAGAAAACTCATATTCTTTATCCTCTTGCTCTATAACGATAAATTATCTTATGGGAAAAATGTAACATTTTAGGTACTATTGCACCTACTGGGCACTCAGAAAGCGTATTTGATACATAACTAATTAGCTGCCACCTTGAATTCCTTGAATTGTACTTCGGAAGTAGACTCGGTTCACAGATATTTAAATAACTGCACCTGGAAAGAATAGTGCGCATAATTTATTACTTCCGCAAATCTGCGCACCTTAAGACTTATTTAAAATTGAGTTAAATACTCGAGAAAGTGAAAAAAAAATCATTTTGGGACGGAACAAAGGGTGTTTTTTTCTCTACCTTAGCCAAGTCTGCACTCAATGGTTATATTTATATTTTGTCTCGTGTCCATTCATGCTAATTTGACATGCTATAATAACATTAAATGTAACAAAAACAGTGCTACATACCTAAAGAAGTACTTGACATGTTGATACGAAATGAAGAGTCCACTGCAAGAATGATGGACGTCATTTGGAATACATTTTGCAGGAGAAGCGATTGAAAGTTTGAAATATTTAGCGCTCAAAGCTTAACTGTGATTTTCCGATCATTACTGGACAATGACTATCAGTGTTAATGCCATGTAACTCTCTATGTACATTCTTTATGTCTTAAGCTATGCATTGACAGTCTTGGTTCATTTTCGACAAGAAAGTGACATCCATCATTCTTGCAGTGGACTCTTCAAATATCAATGAAATCAACCACTTACAACAGAGTTACAGCACAAAGAAAACGGCACACTCGCGGCACTTGCCGAGTAAGAATGCTGGGTGGCGAAATGTGGCATGTTACCGCCTTCTTATCTCGCTCTGCAGCCACCTCCGCTGATTAAGATTATCAATTCAGTGTTACTCGGTTATATATGAAAAATAATTTAAGTGTTTTATTTCATTTTTTACGTGTCATTTGTCTACTTTTGTCCTCTTAAATATGGATTTTGGAACCACTGTAAAGGTCTTTTTCCTTCCAAGGCCTCTATCATCATAACTTAAATCCATTTTAATATTATCTATATGGATTTCTTTTCCTTCGGCCTCCCCTAACACTCTATGGATTTATGTCCTGCCCATCTCAAACGTCTGGATTTAAAGTTCCCAATTATGTCAGATGAAGAATACAATGCGTGCGGTTCTGTGTTGTGTAACTTTCTCCATTCTCCTGTAACTTCATCCCTCTTAGCCACAAATATTTTCCTAGGCACATTATTCTCAAACACCCTTAACCTATGTTCCTCTCTCAAAGTGAGAGTCCGAGTTTCATAACCATAAAGAAGAACCGGTAATATAACTGTTTTATAAATTCTAACTTTAAGATTTTCTGACAGCAGACTGGATGATAAAAGCTTCCATATTTAGTCTGTGTTTAATTTCCTCCCGAGTAACATTTATATTTGTTACTGTTGCTCCCAGGTATTTGAATTTTTCCACCTCTTCAAAGGATAAATTTCCAGTTTTTATATTTCCATTTCGTACAATATTCTCGTCACGAGACATAATCATATACTTTGTCTTTTCGGGATTTACTTCCAATCCTATTTCTTTACTTGCTTCAAGTAAAATTCCCGTGTTTTCCCTAATCGTTTGTGGATTTTCTCCTAACATATTCACGTCATCCGCATAGGCAAGAGCTGATGCAACCCGTTCAATTCCAAACCCTCTCTGTTATCCTGGACTTTCCTAGTGGCATACTATAGAGCAAAATTAAAAAGTAAAGGTGGCATTGTATCTCCTTGCTTTAGACCACAGTGAACTGGAAACGCATCTGACAGAAACTGACCTATATGGACTCTGCTGTATGTTTCACTGCGACACATTTTAATTAATCGAACTAGTTTCTTGGGAATACCAAATTCAATAAGAGTATCATATAAAACTTCTCTCTTAACCGAGTCATATGCCTTTTTTAAATCTATGAATAACTGATGCACTGTACCCTTATACTCCCAAATCGTAGCTATTGTATAGGATTGTTTATTTTTTGGCATCTTAGGTCATTTTCTAACATTATTCGGTCATTTTATAGGTCTTTTTAGTGGTTTTTAGGTCATCCAAATCCGCGCCCTGGTTATGTTGGTGGCAGTATTGTTTTAAACTCCTCGTCTAAAAATTTCATCTCTGCTCTCAAATAACATCTCTGTAGTGAAGAAGAAGAAGAAGAAGAAGAAGAAGAAGAAGAAGAAGAAGAAGAAGAAGAAGAAGATTGATGATGATATTTTTACCCCCTATTATGTAAGAGCTTCACCTCTGGGAGTTTCATTTAACTTGTGTTTTGCTGATACTATTACAGCATGCCAGCAGCAGTAGTAAATCCACAAGAGGAAGTCTTTCCGTTAGGTTAATATGAATAAGACGTACTTGCCTTGGCGTACCATCGCATTCGCCAATCACAGCGCATCTAAGCGAAGTAAGCAACGTTCTCCCTCTCCCCCGCCCCCGCAGGTTCCCATGTGTCATCCCACTTCCTTGCTTACCACCAACATTTTCAAGCCGGGAGCTCGGATTTGACTTGTAAATGAAGCCCGTATTCATGATGAACCATAATGCACGGCAAGTAGTCAATGATCCCTGAAGATGTGTGTGATGGATACATATGACACAGCAAGTATAGCAAGGGTGAAGACTGCATTATCCAGAGATCCTAACTAGAGGGATGTAATGAGGGAATGGATTCGAGGAAATGCAGTACTAGACAGGAATATCGATTCTGCAAGAATTAAGAAATACCTTATCCAAAATCAATGGCCTAAACCAGTGATGTCAAAGCAAGCGAATTTTTCTGACCTTGACGTCGTGCGCGGGCATCAAGCGCTAAGCATGGAAAGAAGAAGGGTTGTGTATATGAATAAGCAGCCTGTTGGATTAAGAAAACGGTGGTGCACAAACTTCAAACGGAACGTGAAATTTTATGTCGTTATTTTTATATGGCTTCTTTCTATTTGATATTATCTATATCTTATCTATCTTCGACTATTTCTTTCAATTGTCTTGGCTTCGTTTACGGGAGAGACGTTCAGTTGATACACTCTGTTTGCTGTATCAGATTTTAAATAATTCCACACCTATTTACCTAGTTCCTCGCTTCACACTTTTAGCATCCCACCACAACCGTGATACACGTTCACAGCATAACCTTGTTCTATCAATTCCATTCCATCAAACATCTCTCTACTCTGCTTCCTTCACAATACACACAGCCCGTTCCTGGAATTCCTTGTCACAGGAAATCAGGAGCAGTCGGAGTCTAAAATCTTTTAAGTACATTCTACTTAGAAATGTTTTTTAATGAACAGAACTAGACTCTTGCGGAAGTTTCTAAATATTCTTATATGACCAAGTTGTTATTTTTTTTCTCCTCTCTCTTCTTCCCTTTTTTCTTTTCTTTTATTATCTTAATATATTATTTAATCATTTGTATTTGTATGCCATTTAGTACGACTTTGCTAATCAACATTTTATGTCTTGTAACCCACATGTATTCTCCTATTAGTATATTAACTGTATAATATATCTAAAGTGAATTAATCGTCGAATTTATCTCGAGCATTTTAGGTCTTATAAATTGTGTGTCTGTGTGTGTATGTGTGTGTGTGTGTGTGTATTCCCCTTATGTTATGTAACTGATTTTGATTACGTGTAATTTTCTACTTTATTTTATATATTATGTAACCGATATTGACTATTTGTAATTTTATATTATGTAACTGATCTTGACTATTGTAATTTTCTACTATATTTTATGTAATTTCTAAGGTATTTTCTTTTGTGTTGTTTTGTAATCTAATTTTGTATTTCATGTATATTATTGAAACCTGGTTGAGTGGAAGAGAAGGCCTCATGGCCTTAACTCTGCCAGGCAAAATAAACTTACTACTACTACTACTACTACTGCTGCTGCTGCTGCTGCTACTACTACTACTACTACTACTACTACTACTACTACTGCTATATTGTCTGTGAAACAAAAGTACTAATACCAGTTTCTTAATATTCCAGTTGTGTTTTAAATGTTAATAACATAATAAAGAGTTAAAAAGGAATATTCACATAAATTCCATAGTAGTAGGTTACAACTAGCCTATACTGTAATAAATGGATGAAACTCTTGATGAAACACATCATTCATAAAGAAAGTGATATCCCAAAAAAGAGGTTGAGTATGATATGATAAGTTGGAATTGGTATTGATGGTACCTTTAGCCTTATAAAAGTAATCAATAAACTAATGAAAACAATATTACAGTACAAAACAAAGTTATCTAGGTGCTGTATATGTTTTAAATGTAACTATATTCCATAAGAAAACTCTCATCGTATTATGCTTTTAAGATGATAATGATAAGCAACTTCCTATTATCAGAATATTAAATTATTTTCTCGAAATGAGCTGAAGCTATACAACACATAGGCATGTATCTTTTGCTTATGATGTAACAGTAGTTGCTTTGTTAATTCATTTCCTTACAAACAATTTCCATGCGAATATTTTCAAAATTTTCAATACATTATCGTCAGTAATACGTATTTACGGTATATTATATTTACGAAAATATTCTGTAAGGCTACTAAATAAATAGGCCGATATCTGAAAATTACACTGTTCTATAAAAACAGTTGAGAAAATATTTATTTTGAACAAAAAATTGAAACTTGTGAAAAATGAACATTAAAATTAAAACTTACTTTCTTATAATGCATTCATACTTCTCAGACAAATCTAAAAATTAACATGGATACAGTTTTAATAAGTTCTCTTTCCTTTATCTATTGAATCAGTGCTGGCCATCCCTGAATATAGCTCGACCAAGCGGCTGTAAAGCGCTCAGGCTCTCCTGAGCTCTAAAGCGCGCGCTTGCTCCTATGGGCATCAATTGACATGACTGGCCTAAACTTATTTCTTATTTAATTTTTCGTATTTAATTTTGCAGAATCTTGCGTCCAACAGTGTCTATCCTTAGCCAATCTACCCAACCACTCTTTCACAAGCGTATTTATACTTCTGAAGATTAAAAAAACATCAGACATCCACATGTAACAGAACACTTTGATAATATAGTCGGTAAGATGTTGCTTAAGAAAACTGTACAAACACACACAAAAAAAAAATACGTAGACTAAGTCTCGTAATCTCTATTCTCCTGTCGAGAATCGAAAGCTGGCTGATACTATTTTTCAGTAGAAAACACATTTTGTGCGAGATCGTGCGTATTTGCTTGGTTTCCGCACAAAACCAATCCGCGGAAAGTCTAAAATTCCATATTCAATATTCCCAACCTAACACACATAACAATTTCCCTCTTCTTACCGCTTAAGTGACATATTCATTTTACTGCTTTATGCTTTTAACATATTATTTTTAGAGACGTTCAATATAGTAACAATTATAAATTGGAAACTTACCACTGCAATTTCACCTAAATTGCACTGTTAATTATTGTTTTTAAATATTTGCAAAAATTAAGTAAACTCTACAACTCCACTAAAGTTACTGCATTCGTGATGCAAGTAACATTAAGGAATTCCGTGAAAAAATCAACAAGATTCCAGACTCATCATAGACTGGGGGAAAAAAGACAGACGTATATCACGGCCTGCTGGAGCATAGTAAACACAGAAAGCATTTTAAAGCAACAATGTTGAAGATAGATATTTTTGTTTTGTAAATTTGCCGTCATTGAACAGAAACCAAGATGGAGATTTCATTGCAACTAATTAGAAATTCCTCTTTCAGGTATGTAATAAACGATCTTCGCACAAAATAATGTACGATACACGAGCGGTATGTTTTTTTCAATTCTCGGAAATTAAAAAAGCTCAACTACGTTTCGCTTTTTCAAAAATTTTTCTCGAACATGAAAACTTCAACATACCGCTCTTGTAACGCATATTACTATTAAGGCTTAAGAGCACAATACCGGAGCGGGCGTATGGTAATTCCGTAGAAGACGCCAGCTGTTCACATATGTCACTTTTGAACTACATCTCGAAGCTCCCTGCTGTATCGTAAAATGCAACGAATATCGTCTTTGCAGGTAGAGGAAGCATTAACACAAAAATATGTATAGATAATATGTCATTTTAATAGCCTACTAGATAACATGTAATTTTAGTGCTCACCTTATATTTAATTAGCGTCTTCATTTGTACTTTTGAATTGTCAATGTGATGTTTTGAAGTAATAAAATACTATTAACATTAACCTATACGGATATCGTTCGTAAAATTGAAGTAGTTACACTGCTCTGACGTTTCACTGCTCACTGTTTACTGTTGATTGGTTAACTGTGTCGTGTTAAGAGAACTTCTGCTTAAATTCTGTTTTCAATACTCTGAATTAATATCGTTGATGCCATCTAGTGTGGGGTTTATATTGATAAAGGTATATTTATGTTGGAGATTTAGAAGCTATTCTCACAACTTGATTTTGTAGCATAGTGGTTAAGTTATTATATTAGCACAATCTACTATATACAGTCACGAAGCTTGAGTTTTGAGGATGCTATTTTGCATTGCCTGTAATGGGGCGATATTAGCGATCCTAGTGGTGAGCAACTACCTAATGTTTGCATATTTACTACGTATTGAGCTTCGCGACTGTATATACTAGACTGTGATATTAGTGTGATTAATATGTCGAGTTAGAGGTTCGAGGATCGAATTCCGCTTATGAAAGGTAAGTAATTCAAAAACATAATATGTATTGTAGGCCTAGTCAGTTTAATATAGGTTAAATGTAAGTAAGTAATGTGTGAAATAAGTGGCATTGTGAGTGATACAAGATATAAAATAGATGATAAGATAAGAGAAGGAGTGTAGGAGGAGAAGAGAACATGAGTGTAATTTCGTTTTTATTTACGAGTAAATAAGATTTCACGAAAAGCGTTATTCGAAATATTCGCCGCTCCGATATTTTGCACTTGTTCCCATTTTAATAGCAGCAAGATACACCATTATTATTATTATTATTATTATTATTATTATTATTATTATTACCTACATAATAAATGAACCTACCAAAACCACATTAATTTTCAACAAACAATATTACTAATGTAGGAATTGAGATTTTGCAGGCGTTGGATATGGAATAAAATTCTTCTCGCGATCTCAGCCAGGTGAGTTGGATAGGATAGTTGCTTCCAGCTTTCGGTGACTAGCTCTGCCATCTTTCTCACGGATTAAAGTGCCGTGGGACTATGTCTAACCGATATATAACATTACTAATAGACCTATCTTGATAAATAGCACCAATATCATAATCATAACCTCAACATCAAAAACATCTTGACCATCGCAGACACCGAAAACCACGAAGTCACTATTAATACTGTGATTACCACCACAATCACCACTTTTACAATAATCATCACTACCATCATTATCACCAGTACTATGGTCATCATCAAGAAAACCTACGCTAGTGCTCTGATCATCATTGCCAAAATCACAACCACGAATGTCATGATTATTACCCTCATGTTCACCACTATTACAGTGATCCTACCCAACACTATCAACATTATCATCAGTACCAACATGTGATCACTAACACAACCGCCGCCTGTGCTATGATCATCATAATCACCACCAAAACCATAATTATCATCACTAGATTCACCACTATTAGCTATAATTAAAATAACCACAACAATACCAATATTATCATCAGTATCATGATGATCTACAACCGCCAGCAATCCTATGGTCATCACCACCGTAATCACCACCAATACCGTGATTATCGACGCCAGATTCACCACTATTACACCGACCATCACAAGCAACACAATCACTATCATCAGTACCATGATGATCAACACCAACACAACCGCCGCCAATTCTATGATGATCATTGTCATCACAATTACCACTACCAATAACATGATTATCACCACCAGATCCACCACTATCACAACGATTGTCACCATAACCAACACAATCACTATCACCAGTACCATGACTATCAACACCAATCTTGTTGTCGCCAAAGCTATCATCATTATCCTCATCATCAATACCATAACCATCAATATCATGGTTATGGTCATCAGATTCACCACTATTACGATCAACACCACCACTAACACCAGTACCATGATGATCAGCATCAACAAAGTTGTCGCGAATGTTATGATTATCTTCACTACCATAATCACCATCAGCAATATCATAATTATCACCATGAGATTCACTACTATTACTACCATCAACACCACCACCATCACCAGTACCACGACCATGAACACAAGGAAAATCACCGCCAATGCTATGATCATCATTACCACAATCATCACTGCTACTAAGTTTACTAGCACCATACTGTAGGAACGATAATATCAGTAATGCTACTACGATAGTGGACACCATCAATGGCGGTTTGTGCTTAAAATGACAAGGGATTCACTACTTTTTTGATATTACATAGTTTTCCAACAATTTAAACATATCTCATTTCTGAAAAATTAAAAAAAGTACTGTTCTTTAAAGTAGATAATTACCTTAAAATGAACCTGCTGATGATGATGATGATTATGATTATGATGATGATGAATTATCTTTGAAAGAACATAGCGATTTTTCTTTACGTTATCATTCTTTCTTCCTGAAAACTGAGCTAAACTGTTGCGTATTTCTGTTCTTCCAAGGACTGACGAATCTAGGCAAGCATTCTTATGAGCAATAAATTCCTCATGCTTCTTAATTTTCTGTATCAAATAGCTTAAATCTGACACACCAGTGCATGTCCAACTCCTATCTCCACCCTTAGCAAATAGCAGGCACGGGAAACAAAATAATTTACTTGTAGATTCACAACTGAAAATCCAGCTGTTTCTTTCATATATTTTTACATCAAAAGTCCTGCACAAAATGTCTTACCTCGGCTTGTTCGTGCTTGCTTCTTTAAATCGAGTTGAGGTAACGGCCTTCCAAGCTTCTTTATTTCACACATCTTCCGAGATTAAAACTGGAAAATCTGTTTGTGAAAGATATTGAACGCTATTCATTTTCTTTGGAAACGAACAATGGTTACACATACAGGTATTAAGACTAAAACATCAAGAACAACCTTTCTTACGTTTCCGCCATAGCGTGTCGACAATCGACTGTCTCACTTTACACATCACTGGACAGCTGCGCTCAGCGCAGTGAGCTAATCTTTTTTATGAGAGCATGGACATGTTTCCCCTGCATCATTCCCCCCTTACCTTTCGCTCCGCACGCAAGTCCAAAAGCTAGCTTGGCGAGGTTCAGAGAAGAAATTGAACCTCGTAATAATGCATTCTATCTCTGCGATTCATAGGTTTTCATACGGGGAAAAATACATCACAGCCGCAAATAAACTTATTAAAGATGAGCAAGAAACAAAGATTGATAGTGTAAATTAGGCCTATAAATTTATTTAAACAATTAAATTGTTTTTCGAAGGAGTTCTCTGAACCATTGAACGCATAGGACACAGCGCCACTGGACACCATACAATCACAGTCTAGTATATACAGTCACGAAGCTTGAGTTGTGAGGGTGCTAGGAACAATAAACTGTGCCGGTACTATTTCGCATTGTCTGTAATGAGGCGATAGTAGCGACCCTAGTGGTTAGCAACCATCTATGGATGCATATTTACTACGTATTGAGCTTCGTGACTGTACAGTGAATACAAAAAGTGTTCGTACATCTACAATACGTGACTAAAAATAGTTTCTGAAGACAATGAGATGTCTGATATTTTACAAATAACAATATTGTAACTGAAAACTCTATATATTTTACTGAGTGTAACAAAATAATAAGACAATCTAATAATCTCTGTAATATATTTGAAGCGTCGGCTGGAACAACATTGTAAGTTACAAAATTTTCATTCGGCGTGTTTCCGTGTAATAATGTTGTATGTCATGTTACCTTGCTATACTCTTTGGCTTTCAACTGTACATCAATGCAGTACGTGAAATTTGTCCACTCAAAAGTTTGCTACCCTATAAGAACAACGTTGTACGCGTACACATTTTTTCAGCTCCTGTAATTTTACCAAATGTAACTTATAACGTTGTTCCAGCCGACGCTTCATTTAATAATATTAAATCACTCCTATTTTCATAAACACAATAAGTTATCGTACATCTGCTGTCTGAAATTCTTTACAAACCTATACTGCATTTCATTACCTTCTAGAATTGCCCTTTGCCGCGAATATTGCCTCCAGTCTTTGCGGCAATGATTCTACTAATTTTGCTATAATTGTGGAATCAATTAAGTCTCTTTTTTTGAAGAGCTTGCTTAAGACCGTCTTTATTTGAGAAATGGTGCTATTTTAGTTTTTCTCTAGATTAGACCAAAGATGCTCGATGACGTCAGTATCAGATGACTGAGGGGGTGTGTGGAGTTGTTTTGGAGTATTTTAGAGCAGCCATAATGGAGTGTTTCTCGATATGTTTGGGGTTATTATCTTGCCGGAAAACGAAAGTGTTTTCAAGACCCAGCTTTTCAGCACTAACATGGAGACTCTGCTTTAAATGTTCACATACTTTTTGTGGTCCATCACACTAAGTAGTGGAATGTCCAAGTCACACACACACATGCAAGATCGTTTTCTCCATCCTTCATTCATTAAATCACCTGAAAAATGTTCTACACTTTCAATTAAAAAGAATTCTCATACAAACATTGGTGCTGACACATTTTGACTATTGCGACATTCTACTAACAGATTTAAATTCTAACTTAGCCCAAAGATTACAGCGCGTTCATAATGTCTGCATACGTTTCATTTGCAATATCCGCAAATACGACCACATTACACCTTCCCTTGAAACGCTCCAATGAGTAAGATTACAGGACCGAAGATATATACTTACTTACTTACTTACTGGTTTTTAAGGAACCCGGACGTTCATTGCCGCCCTCACATAAGCCCGCCATCGGTCCCTATCCTGAGCAAGATTAATCCAGTCCCTACCATCATATCCCACCTCCCTCAAATCCATTTTAATATTATCTTCCCATCTACGTCTCGGCCTCCCCAAAGGTATTTTCCCCTCTGGCCTCCCAACTAACACTCTATATGCATTTCTGGATTCGCCCATACGTGCTACATGCCCCGCCTATCTCAAACGCCTGGATTTAATGTTCCTAATTATGTCAGGTGAAGAATACAATGCGTGCAGTTCTGCGTTGTGTAACTTTCTCCATTCTCCTGTAAATTCATCCCTCTTAGCACCAAATATTTTCTAAGCACCTTATTCTCAAACACCCTTAACCTATGTTCCTCTCTCAAAGTGAGAGTTCAAGTTTCACAACCACAAGGAACAACCGGTAATATAACTGTTTTATAAATTCTAACTTTCAGATTTTTTGACAACAGACTGGATGATAAAAGATTCTCAACCGAATAATAACAGGCATTTCCCATATTTATTCTGTGTTTAATTTCCTCCCGAGTAACATTTATATTTGTTACTGTTGCTCCCAGGTATTTGAATTTTTCCACCTCTTCAAAGGATAAATTTCCAGTTTTTATATTTCTATTTCGTACAATATTCTCGTCACGAGACATAATCATATACTTTGTCTTTTCGGGATTTACTTCCAACCCTATTTCTTTACTTGCTTCAAGTAGAATTTCCGCGTTTTCCCTAATCGTTTGTGGATTTTCTCCTAACATATTCACATCATCCGCATAGAAAAGAAGCTGATGTAACCCGTTCAATTCCAAACCCTGTCTGTTATCCTGGACTTTCCTAATGGCATATTCTAGAGCAAAGTTAAAAAATAAAGGTGATAGTGCATCTCTCTGCTTTGGCCCGCAGTGAATTGGGAAAGCATCAGATAGAAACTGGCCTATACGGACTCTGCTATAAGTTTCACTAAGACACATTTTAATTAATCGAACTAGTTTCTTGGGAATACCAAATTCAATAAGAATATTATATAAAACTTCTCTCTTAACCGAGTCGTACGCCTTTTTGAAATCTAGGAATAACTGATGTACTGTACCTTTTACTCCCATTTTTTCTCCAATATCTGTCGAATACAAAAAATCTGATCAATAGTCGATCTATTACGCCTGAAACCACACTGATGATCCCCAATAATGTCATCTACATATGGAGTTAATCTTCTCAAAAGGATGTTCGACAAAATTTTGTACGACGTCAACAAAAGTGATATTCCTCGAAAGTTACTACAGTTAGTCTTGTCCCCCTTCTTAAAAATAGGTACGATTATGGACTCCTTCCATTGTTCTGGTACAATTTCCTTTTCCCAAATTGCAAGTACAAGTTTATAAATTTCGCTAGATAATACGCTTCCACCCTCTTGTATTAATTCACCTAAGATATATCCATTCACTAATTTTCCCATATCGCATCATCAATACTTCTTCGCCTAACTACCTCTCGGTGCGTTTTAATTTCTTGTCCTCTTATCACAGCCTGGGTACTCGTTCTAAAAATGACCCTTTATTATCTATGCCTTGCCATAAAACAGCTCACTATTCTTCCTCTTTCACAGTATCAGCAATTCGTTTCTGGAACTCCCTACCCAGCTCCCTCAGGAACTGTAGAACGATATTGTAATTTAAAAGTGAATTGATTAAACACGTTACCAGTATTCAGGTTTAATTCTCCTTTGTGTGTATATATGTAATTTTCCTCAGTGTTGTATAGTTATAATTTACATTTGAATTTGTTATTCTTGTGATTTGTAATATTGGTTCACTTACCGCTTGCATATTCATTGAGTGTAACTTCTAGCCTTATATTATTTTGTAATTATTATTTAGTATGTTCGCATTATTTTACTCGACTTGTGCTTGTATAACTACATAAATTTTTATTAGTGTTCTTTAAATATTAGTCTGTAAAACTGTATCAGCTTCTTTTGTTTCTGGCAAAGTGGAAGAGAAGGCCCGATGGCCTTAACTTCGCCAGAATAAATAAATAAATATTATTATTATTATTATTATTATTATTATTATTATCATCGATAAAATGCAGTCTATCCATGCCTGAGGCACTCATACACCCACAAACTAGCACTGACCCGACTCTATGTTTTACTGTGGGCACAAGGTGTTCAGGATCCATTTTTGTATTCTTTTGTCGTCACACCATACATCTCCCATCCGAACCAAAAACATTAAATTTGCTTTCATCCGAAAAAAATTACTTTTTTCCAATAGTCAATTACTTAATCTCGGTATTCTTTCGCGAAACTTAATCTTTTATGCGATTTTTCTTATTCACCTAACACATTTTCCGAGCTACGCGACCATGATATCCATGGCTGTGCTGGCTGAAACTTTCTCACTCGTCTTTTCAGATCTGCGGCAATATTTACTGCACTAATCTTGGGATCTTTTTAATTTCCTTAATGATCACGCGCTCATCATATTCGGTTAGAACATACCTTCACAAACAGCGCTCAACGAGCGCGCGCGCTCCGGAAGGCGTGTTTGTAACGCTCGCCGAAACGGAGAGGAAGATACATCAGAATGGCATAGACTTCCTATAGGTAGAGAAGAAGGAAACGACCACTCAGTTCTCTAGTGGAGTGCAGTGTGTAGACGGAACATAACATTTAACGATTTACAGCTCGAACATATTGATCTTCAATGTTACCTACGGGATAAAGATCGTTTGAAATAATACTGCTAGCCTGGTTGAGTTTTACAAGACTAAACATTAGCAATAATATCCACGAATACACAGGCTGGCTGTGAAAATGATTGCTATGTTTGGCTCAACATTTATATTTGTGAGCAACTGTTTTCTGTAATCAACTTTAATAAAGGCAGACATCGAACATCTGTAACTGATGTTTCATTACTATCAGTAGGCTACTGTTTCTTTCAGCTGCCAACAGCATAAAACCTCGTTTTGATGTACTGATAAATAAAAATATAACAAAATGATATTGTACATTTAAGTAGCTATAGAATTTCTATTATTTCTGTAAAATAAATATTTCTTTATTAATTAATATAATAGTCCACTGAACGGGAATTCATTTCATAAACACACGTAATAGTACTTCCTTTTGTGTATATTTTGTACGAGATCATCCCTTCTTCCAGTCCACCCTTACACAGAGCGCAGCTAATATCTGCATTCCGCTCATGAGCTGTGAGCCGGCTCGGAGACCGCAAACCTTGTGCAGACCTGGGTTAGAACTTTAGTTCGTTCAGTTCTTGGCTTGTTTTTCACGCTCTTTGATACGCAGAACCTATCAATAATAGATTGGATAGTAGACCGAGGTCTCCCAACGAGTTCTGATATTTCAAGTAATGATTTGCACTGGTTATGTAGTTTAATAATAACTTTTCTTGTCTACTCACTTGTTTCTCTAAGGTTGATCCCCATTTTGGCGTTTCAGCTCTTCTTTCACTGATGACGGAGCTTTCTCCCTGTCACTGCTGCACACACAGAGGCACACAAACGAGTACTGGCAGCACCACCCCCTCCAACTCTACTTTTAGTATGATTACTTCAGGTGTACGATCATTTATGTATCACTATTGAGCGTTATTTAATTTTCCAAATATTGTATTACTTTTGTTACTTTTATAGATGATATATTTGTCAGTATCAGAACTCACTATTCATAATTAGTGCATTATTGTATTCTCAGATCCTACGATTCTCCTTAAAATGTATTATAATCTAAATTTTCAAAGCGTACGAATACATTTTGCATTCACAGTATATAATAGACTATGATACAATCATAACAATAAGCCCACCAATAGTGATAGAGTCGGGTCAGTGCTAGTTTGTGGGTGTATGAGTGCCTCGGGCGTAGGTAGACTGCATTTTATCGATAGTGTGATGGACCAAAAAAAAAGTATGTGAACATTTTAAAGCAGAGTCTCCATGCTAGTGCTGAAAAGTTGGGTCTTGAAAACACTTTCGTTTTCCGGAAAGATAATAACCCCAAACATAACAAGAAACATTCGATTATGGCTGCTCTACAATACTCCAAAACAACTCCACACATCCCCTCAGTCACCTGATACTGACGTCATCGAGCATCTTTGGTATATTCTAGAGAAAAACATAAAATAGCACCATTTCTCAAATAAAGACGGTCTTAAGCAAGTTCTTAAAAAAAAGAGACTTCCACAATTACAGCAAAATTAGTAGAATCATTGCCACAAATACGGGAGGCAATAATCGGGGCAAAGGGCAATCCTAGAAGGTACAGAAATGCAGTATAGGTTTATAAAGAATTCCTGATAGCATGTGTACAACTTCTTGTGTTTATGAAAATAGGATTGATTTAATTTTATTAAATATACTAGCCGTACCCGTGCGCTCCGCTGCACCCGTTAGAAATAAATATAAAGTAATTACATAATTAAAATAGGACATTTGATCCAGGGAAGATTCGTGTTTGATAGAAGGATAAATCGTTTAATATGTTACTTAATTTAAATTGTATTTAAATAATTAAAATGCGATCTTTTTGATCCAGAGACCACTCATTTGGTGTAATGACAATTCCTTTAACATGTTTCTTAATTTTTATTACATGCATCCATACTTTAATGAAGACTGACATATCATTTAGATTTAATGTGTATACTTTATTTTACTTGCTATATGTTTCCATTGAATTATGATAATAACTTAATTTTAACCCTTGTTTTCTACGTATTCAGTAAATGGCGCTTGGGCCACTATGGTTCTGAACCCTTCAAATAACTTAAATTATATTATATTATATTATATTATATTATATTATATTATATTATATTATATTATATAAAAAATGTGTTGATAACGGATGTACACCGATAAGTAAGTTTTTAATTTGTTATGGGGGCTCTTGAATCTCAGGAGGAACAAATTTTATTTTACAAGAGCGCAACATAATATGCTTGGTTCATTACCCAATTTTTTTGCATTGCATTTAATGCATATGTATTTTATGTATTTTAACACGATTCAATTGAGCATAGTTAAAATTTGGATTATAAAATAATGGAATGCTAAGCTAACATATTATTACTGCATAGTAAATCAATACACTCTTGTGGTTCGTTAATTCTCTGAGATACACATTATTTTAAGAAATACAGGAAACGAATATACAGAATAGCCTATCAAGTTTTCTGTGCATAAGAAGCTATTTTAATCTTACCTGTCCTCAATTCACTCCGAAGTTACTGTAATAACATTATAGCATTATGTCCATACAGAGAAATTACATTTTCCAATGGTGAAATAATAATTAATTACACAAATCGATTAATTTAGCTTCCGATATTACTTCATACAAACACAGAAACATTCTCTATAGGCTATGATTCATTTGCTTTCGATTATTGGTGACCAAGGCCCCTTATAGACGAATTCATTTGTTTATTTCATTACACCGCCTTAGATGGTAGTTATTTTAATTTTGAAACTCATTTATCTCATTAAATATCAGTCCTATCAAAATGTTTCAAAGAATAAAACTTATCGGAAATGATTTTTAAAGAAATTTTGTTATGTAACATTTTTCACAAAATCAATAATAAGCGAGATATTTCGATTTATTTAATTCAGACCCCCTTATAACCCCCCTTTTAAATAGTGTATTTTGAATGCCATATAGCCTAAAATCTAAGTTACGACGAACTTAATTTATATTCCAATTTTCATCGAAATCGGTTGGCCATTATCGCGTGAAAAGGTAACAAACATACAGACAGACAGACAGACATACAAACAAAAATTTCAAAAAAGAGATTTTCGATTTCAGGGTGGTTAATTATATATGTTAGGACCAATTATTTTTGGAAAATCGAAAATTACCAGAAAAATTTCGGCTACAGATTTATTATTAGTATAGATTACAGAGATTATTAGATTGTCTTATTTTTTTGTTATACTCAATAAAATATATAGAGTTTTCAGTCACAATATTGTTATTTGTAAAATATCAGACATCTCATAGTCTTCAGAGACTATTTTTAGTCAGGTTTTGTAGATGTACGAACACTTTTTGTACTCACTGTACACTCACGAATCTCAATACGTAGTAATTATGCACCCATAGATAGTTGCTAACCACTAGGATCGCTACTATCGCCTCATTACAGACAATGCGAAATAGTACCGGCGCAGTTTATTGTTCATCTTCACTACTATCTTCGCAATAATTATTTCAACCACAATCACCACCAAAACCATAAAAACCACCGCCACCACCAAAAAATTACGTCTTCATGCAAAGGGAAACAGGTTCCCAAACTCAGTAAATTGTTTCCCTAAACCTCTTTACTGTACATCACGTATACCTCTTAATAATATATATTGTATAAGAATTTTCTTCGTTTGTCTTTATTGATTTATTTTAGCTCAATGATCCTTTCAATTTTGTTTAGTTTCTATTTTGTCGTTCATGGAAAATATTAATATAGCTCTAGCATGAACTCATTAACAAAAACTTAGCAATTATTGTGAAACCGAACTGCCGGCTAACAACTTCGATTATTCGTTCTCAATATTTAACAATAATTGCATTTCATGTTTTCTAGCAAGCAGTCTAAAACAACCTCAAACATCCTGGTTTAGATAATTATGGTATAAGCATGCAATTATCTTCTTCGTCTTTTTTGTTTGCGATCAGAACTATGAATTGTCATTATTGACAACATAATTGAATTCACTCTGTTCCTAGAAACTGTCTCTTTTCTTCTGCAGTCACTCTAATTGTTTTAATCCTTAATTCATTTATTATTGTATCATGTTGTACATGTCTTGTCTTAATAACAGTACCTTACAAAACAACGTTTATTTTTGTTTCTCAATATACATATCAACAGCTGTGCATCAGGGAATAATTTTGTAAATTGCGTTCTTCAATTGCGTGTCTATTTTATGTCTTAATTTTCTTACACATGTTTACCTTGAAAAATCACGAACTTATACGCCGCACTGCTACGAGGGTTGTTTGAAAAGTTCATAGCCTGAGATAGAAATTAAACTGAGATTATTCTGAAACAATTTTTATTCCTCAACATATTCCCCCCCCTGGAGATTCACACACTTGGTCCACCGGTGCTGCAATGCTGCTATACCCTCCTTGTACATAGATTCTTCGAAGTCTGCAAAAAAGCCTTCTGCTATTCCCATAACCTCTTCATTTGACGACAATTTCTTCCCAGTCAAATGAATTTTGATTTTGGGAAAAAAGAGGGAAGTCTGAGGGTGCGAGATCTGGTGAGTAGGGGGAGGGTACGGCAACAATTCGAACCGTAGTTCATGCAGTTTAGCAACCGCGATTGCAGACGTGTCAGCATGTGCATTGTCGTGACGAAACAACACTTTCTTCTTGGCCGTATCCGGCCTCTTCTCGCGGATTTTCCCTTTCAGTTGCTGCGGGAGATTTGAATATTATTCTCCGGTTATTGTTCTATCCTTTGCTACATAGTCAATCATAATCCCAGAACACGGACGTCATGATTTTCCGAAAAGCTTCTGCTTTCTTTGGAGGCAGTGAAACACTGTGCTTCCATTGTTTCGACTATTGTTTTGTCCCTGGTATGTAGTAGTGCATTCAGGTTTCATCAGTGCTTACAAACCGCTTCAAAAATTCGGGTGTATTTTTCTCGAATCGAGCCAGACAATTCCTCGAAATTTGACATCGGATGTGCTTCTGTTCTAGTGTTAACAACCGCGGAACCCAATTTATGGAGACCTTGATATTTACTAAGATGTGGCACACTCGTTCAGTTGAGATACGCATAACCTCGCTAATTTCCCATATTTTCAATAGATGGTTATTCAACACCATATTCTGGATTTTTTCTACGATTTCTTCACTTGTTGCTGTTACTGGACGTTCATTGCGGGGTCGTCATCCGCACTCTCTCGACTATGTTTAAACAGTCGAAAACGCTGGAGCAGGTTCTCCCAGTGTAACATCCAATATCTGCTTTGATTTCTATTGGACTCATTCCCTTTTTACTAAATATTCAATGACAGCACGAAACTCGATACTTTTCATTTTTGTCAGTCAGTTCGGCACACTAACTTCAAAATTAAACTACTCAAAATGTAATCAATAGAAAATTATGATTTTTCGTGCTTTAGCTAACGTAAAATGGCCGCTAACTATGGCAGCATTGTTGATATATTTTCAATGTCATCTATGTGTCAAGTCACGAACGTTTCAAACGCACCGTGTATGGTTTGTGATAATTTAACAATTGAAGAGTTGGAAGAATGATGGATGTGATTTGGAATACATTTTTCAGAAGAAGCGATTGATTGAAATACTGCTCAAAGCTTAATTGTGATTTTCCGAGGTTCTGGACAATGACTATCAGTGTATAATCATGTAACTCTCTGTGTACGAATCCAGGGACATCATTTTATTTTTACTTCAAGATTTTATTTCAGTATCATCATTTCCACATATGATAGATAAGTTCTCAATTGATAGAGCCTCGTTTATATTAATGTATATTACATTTATGTTCGCGTTTTCCATGACGAAAATGTAGTGAATTATACACCTGGTAGTAGTCCGTTTTAATCGCATCCCGGTTTCCCCACACTTCTATTCTCTTATAATTCAGTTGTTCAGCTCTTTTTTGAAAAATTTTCACCATTGTACCATTATAAAACCGCAAATAAATCGGATTATTCTCGTGATTTTGCATGATCGAAAGAAAACTAGACAAAACGATCAAGCATGTCTGAGTAATTTTATCTTTTCGGATCGGGCAGAAGAAGATTATATTCTGCTACTTTAATAATTAGGTACAGAATTATTTCAAATGAGTTATATTCAAACGAAACTGGTAATTCAATTTTGTCATCTATAATGCGATAATTTTCAAAAGAACTGAAATCGAAATGAACGGCCACTATTTTAAAAATGTGTTTAAATATTATATTATGATTATTTTTCAATTTAATTATTCTCAAGGTCAATGACATTCAACAGTACAATAAAAATCAATAATTATTTGATAGCCAATTCTGATGTAAAAAATAAATGTACTATTACAGCTACTATTTTGATTAATAAAAAACCTAAGAAAAATCAAATGTGAAGAATCGATTTTGTTGCATTTATCATAAATGGATAATCTCCTTTTTTCCCTGATTATATTTAATAAGTGATTTGTAGGTCTTTCGCCAGTATCTCGAACATCCAGTCGTGGAATTTAGCAAAGGTGTTTCCGCTTTCAATCGTTACATAAAATAACAGGTTGATATTAAAAATGTTATAAAAATAAAAATTCCCTGTATATGTATTAGAATGCATTGACAGTCTTGGTTCATCGAAAAAGCATCCATCATTCTTGAAACTCTTCAGTTATAATGGTAAGGTTAAGATGCTCGTGTGATTAAAGGGCCTTTATGAAACTCAACTATCAAGAGTATTTCAGGTAAACAAACATACATCCCATCTTAATCAAGATATCATTTCTATCATCATTTCTACTGACGATCGTTGCATAATGTACTATTATAGTATTCCATACAACATACATCAGCTTTGTAGCTTTAAAACTTGAAAATTTTATTTAAATGACATTTTATTCTTCAGGGGGTTGTAAGAAGAGACCAATGTTCTGAAACTTTATGAAACAAGATAAGAATAATAAAAATAACAGGAAATATGATCACGTCTGATATTTTACAACATATTTAAGTGTTGGAGAATTAGAGCAGGGGATTTTGAAAAGAAAACCCCAAAGCGACTTTCAGCTGTGTAATATTTCAACAAACTTTAATTAAACCTCACGTCTGACTAGTTTATTAACAATTGTTGAACTCTAGTTTGTAAAGAAAACAAGACGAAAAGCAAACCAAGTCCTGAAATTTATGAGCGATTGTTCGACGACATTTATCAACACAGAAAACAGCTTTCAACGTAGACAAAGACTAAAGTCAAGAATTCATCTAGAATGATAACATACTAGCGTCTCAAGAAAGGTTGACGACCTTCGCAAGCATGCTGGCAGAAATGTGAGATAACGCTGCAGAAGTCCAAATGCGGGGAACCTTAAAAAGAACAAAATTATAACTGCACGTCATACTGGGATTCAATTATGACATGAAGAATTTCCTCGAATTGGGGATTTAAGCAAGGATCTGGTTACAGTCAGGCTGCAGATAAGGACACTTCAAGGAACATGTCGTCCAGCCACTGGAAGACTTCCAGCGTGCTTTCTGATTCCACAATTTTAGCCGCTTCTGAGAAATTAAAGACCAGTTTCATGGTCGCTTTCTCGCTTGTCATCTCCGTGGAATGCGGGTCTCAACTAGCTTGTCATCCGTAGGTGCACGTATAAAAATGTCTCCAACCCGTCCCTGCTCATTTTTTGAAAGTCGCAATTATTGAAAACCCGTATTTCTACATCATCCGTTCTTGTTCATACATCGATGTTTCCGGACTTGTGTTAAATTTAGTTAGTTTAGCTTAAATGTACTTCTGTTTATAAGTATGCATAAGTGTATAATTATTTAACTTATTTGAACTGTTGTATCAGTGAAGCGTGGTGAGTCAGCGAAGTTACGGTTTTTGTGCGAGATCGTGCGTATTTGCTTGCTTTCCGCACAGAACCAATACGCGGTAAGTGTGAAATACCACATTCAGTATTCCCAACGTAACACACATAACAATTTCCCTCTTCTTGCCGCTTAAGCGCCAAATTCATTTTACTGCTTTAGGCTTTTAACATATTATTTTTAGAGACGGTTAACATAGTAATAATTATAAATTGGAAACTTACCACTGCAATTTCACCTAAATTGCACTGTTAATTATTGTTTTTAAATATTTACAAAAATTAAGTAAACTCTACAACACCACAAAAGTTACTGCATTTGTAATGCAAGTAACATTAAGGAAGCCGTGAAAAAATCAACAAGATTCCAGATGCCGATGTTATTACTGCAATATGTTCTATAAATAATATTGTTAAAATATTAAAATGAAAAATAAATCATTACATAACCTTACCGTTTATTTTAAGTCCGCATTTATAGACTGGGGGAAAAAAAAGACAGACGTATATCACGGCCTGCTGGAATATAGTAAACACAGAAAACATTTTATAGCAACAATGTTGAAGATAGATATTTTAGTTTTTAAAAGTTGCCGTCATTGAACAGAAACCAAGATGGAGATTTCATTGCAACTAATTAGAAATTCCTCTTTCAGGTATTAAATAAACGATCTTCGCACAAAATAATGTACGATACACGAGCGCTGTTGTAACGCATATTACTATTACAGTGCAGTGAATAGTTCCGATCAGTGATAATTTATAGCGTCAATAAAATGTGTTCTATACTGTCAGTGAAATGTGTCCTAAAGTGTCAGTGAAATGCGTCATATGTCACTATAGTGAGTGAGATGAGAGTAAAGTGAAAGACTATTGAAACTTATGTAGGGCCTAAACATATGTAGGTTGTATTGTAAAATTAGGTATTTTATTTATGTTTTATTATTAATTGTAATTATTGTGTCAAATTGTATTGTGTATTCTTATTGTATTGTGTATTGTATAATTGTATTGTGTATTGCTTATGATTTTATTGTGTATTGTTTATCATTTTATTTTGTATTGTTTATATTGTGTATGCCACTGCCACCGGGTGCTTGCCCACTTGCAGTGTAAATAAATACATGCATACAAATTTACTACAAAGCATTAGATCAGAAATTATGAAGACTATTACACTTTTACTACGTCATACTACTTTTAACCAAGAAAACGGTACGAAACGACGTGTTTCAACCAATTATGGCTGCTTATCGCACAATTTTACCATTTGTTTATTTTTATCGCTTCCCTAGCATTTATTTCTTTTTATCACTTCCCTAGCATTTGTTTCTTTGTTTGCCAACATTACAAACTGCAAATTCTTTACGGTATCATAAAACATCATGAGAATAAAGTGCTTAGGAAAATATTTGGGGCTAAGAGGGATGAAGTTACAGGAGAATGGAGAAAGTTACACAACACAGAACTGCATGAATTGTATTCTTCACCTGACATAATTAGGAACATTAAATCCAGACGTTTGAGATGGGCAGGGCATGTATCACGTATAAGCGAATTCAGAAATGCATATAGAGTGTTAGTTGGGAGGCCGGAGGGAAAAAGACCTTTGGGGAAGCGGAGACGTAGATGGGAGGATAATATTAAAATGGATTTGAGGGAGGTGGGATATGATGATAGAGACTGGATTAATCTTGCACAGGAGAGGGACCTATGGCGGGCTTATGTGAGGGCGGCAATGAACCTCCGGATTCCTTAAAAGCCAGTAAGTAAGTAAGTATCATAAAACATGTTTTGCGATCGTCATTTGTTTCCCGCATAGATAGTCGACTGAAAATGGCGGCTCCGTTCAAACGTTTTGGTGATAGTAACATTAGTGAAATAGAATTTTAGTAAATCAACTAATACCTATTTTATTGTATTAAACTACTTTATTTCTTCTAATCTTTATATTCTTTCTTTTGTTTTTATCACCTCCCTACCATTTGTTTCTTTGCTTGCCAACATTTCAAACTGCAAATTCTTTACGGTACTAAAAAACATGCCTTGTGATCGTCATTTGTTTACCGCATAGACAGTCGACTGAAAATGGCGGCTCCGTTCAAACGTTAGAATAGAATTTCAGTAACTCAATTAACATTATGTTGTATTAGAGTACTTTATATCTTCTAATCTTTATATACTTTCTTCCAATCGAGTAATAGTCAATTAAATCCCACTCGAGTTTTGATTTTCTCTAGATAAATCAAAACCTCTAGTGCGATTACTGTAGATAAATTTGAGTTGTTTAAGCGTGTACAGACATACTCAAAATTCCAATGTATTATGATAATAAATGATTGAAATAATTTCAGTTTTTCCTTTGAATATGTAGAAAATTGATCTGAACAAGGAATTTTTTTTTTTGTTGTTTTATTGCAGAAATGTCCATACTTAAAATTCGAAACACTCGTATTTTGGTATGATGATATATTGAATACTGCAATTATCTATGGTAGATGAAATTTCCAATTCCCTACCAGGAATCTAACCAAAAATATTTTAACAACAACAAAGGCTCATTTTTGACTTTCTAACATATTTTACTTGTAAAATAAAATCTTTATTTTAACGTGCCGAACTTGTCCAGTCTTCCCCTAAGTGAACGGCTCGGAATGTATACTTCGCTGAAAGTTTAAAATAAGTTTTAAACAATGTATTCAGCTTGAAGCTGTATTTTACGAGTTTCTAGACAACATATACGGTAGTTGAAAAGCGCTCTTTTAGTTGTAAAATATTCAACACTCTCCCATTCATGTAGTTTATAACTGTTTATAACTTTATTTGCATATGCAAGAATTGCTTAAGGTGTCCACTAGCTGACACAACCGTTTTAAATATTTTCTCAACTTTTCACTGTATCTCATGAATAGGTAAGAAGATAGTGTGGGGATGGCCATGACGATTCTATTCAGTTGAATCCTTGAAATGTTATGCTTTTAAACACATGTGCCGTACTCTGTCATAATAACATCACCAGGACAGTAAAGCCGCCTTACATTTGTAAGATATTGCTTCAAAGATATCCTCACTCTTTATAACACAATGCTATTTATGTCGTCACATTCGCATGAAAATCAGCACATTGTTCACGGTTGGCGTTATAGATGTACCACATTTGTTTCCGCGCTATCGTATAGCTGAGAGAATTTTTAGTTCTCGTAAGGTAGATGTCCCTGATATGGCCATGCTAAGGTTTGTGAATTTTTCTAGCCGCCATTTTGAAAAAAATGTAAATCACTTTTTTCTTACTCGTTCTCAGTCTAATGGACTTTCTTAAAACAATTTCCTTTCCCCATAAAAATAGCTTCAATTGTCCAAAAAGTCCCAAATTCCAAAAGTCTACCTAATAGCCATATCAGGAACATGCACATGATATGGCCACCCTTGTTCCATGTTCTACAAATCGTGATTGTTTTCAGTTTGATAGCGCAGTTGTGCTAAAAGTAAATAATTTTGGTGTAAAATGAATAAAAATGACACTTAATAATCTTTTTTATAATTCAAAAGTGTAGTCAAAACAGGTTTTTCCATAAAAAAATTAAGTTGTTTTTCTTAAAATACAAACTTTTTGCGTAATCCCAGCTATAAGGCATGTAAATTTGTCAGGTGAAAAAATAGAAGTGAAATGAACTTGATATGGCCATGGTGCATTTGTTATGGCCATATCAGGAGCAGGTAAGCTTTCACGAAAATCGTTTGATTATGAACAACTCGTAAAAGATACGCCATCAACTACAACACCAATCAACAGAACATTAAAAACTGAATGGAGTACGATGGTTTTCATGAAACAAGTCTTTGAAAAACATGCATAAAACAAAGGAGACTTACCAGAGTAAAATAAGAAGAGGTCACATGAAAACCGCAAAACAGGCAACTGACGCCATATTGCTCAACCTGACTGGATGGAAAACATGCCCTTTCACTGGATGCTGCTGCAATTTAGCGGATTTTTTGGTTAACTAACTCACAATAGGGGGGGTGGCCATATCAGGAACATGGCCATAACAGGAGCACCCACCTTATATAGAATTTTTTTAAATTTTGCTTGCATCTTTTGCTACACAATGTTGGAGAGAAACAGAAATGAATATATTTAAAAAAAATTGATAGGATAGATGAGGGTAATTGCAAACAAATGCTGTGAGAAATACAAAACTGTCAATATAAAAATTGTAATTCGGGGTAATATTTAAATTAACATGTTGGCTAACCTACAAAGCACTTTGGCGTCAAATAGGAGTAACTGCTTAGTTGTGAACGAATGTTTTGTAAGAGTCGAATTTTACTTCACCTTCATTTTTGGCATTGTAAGTAAACGTACAGTGCTATTTTTTAAGAATACATTGTTTTTATGAGTAATGTATAGTAGTTAACGTTTATTACAATGGTTTTGAGATCTCCCATAACCTCAATTCATTAAATGACGTGTTTACATTTGCCCCATACTTATAATTGCTTGGGGGTAATTGTAAACACGTTTTATTATGGTTACATTTCGTACTTTTCACTTACCAAAAAGACCCCAACCCAACTAAATTGTAGAGTAAATTTAAAAGCCATGTTGAGTTCAGATAAGTTTGTGAAATAATATCATATAAATTAGTTTTTTTATTTTTCAATCACTTATTATGTTAAGATAGCAGAAATGGATTCTGTTACATCAAGATACAATGTTAATATACGTCACGAATATTTTCGACTTATTTTCAAGTCATCTTCAGGTGATAGTTTTCTAACAAACAAACATTTGAACTAGGTGAAAATATTATTCAAACACATTTATAAAACACTAGTAAATAGTCTGACTATGCATACTTTACATAAAATGGTTGAATGGCGTACATAGTCTTAAAATTAAAATCAACATACAGATAGAAAGCCTTCCAACGAAGATAATTATAATACAATATATTGAGAGGCATGCAGTGTACCTGAATTATGAAATTAAAATAGTTTAAAATTATTATATATAAAAAGTGAAGACTAGGTTTGTTCTTTGTGACGTTCAATGTATTGGAAGACTGAATGAAGTGGATGTAAAAGGAAATCTCGGTCTATTCGCCGGGGTGAGAAGCATTATATGAAAGATGTACAGTGGAGTTTTTCAGATGATGTGGCCTTCTCATCTTGGCGTTACATGGTAGAGGATTTAGAGAGGGTGTCACAGATGTGAAAAATAGTAACTACAGTTATCGTGAAGCTCAGGAGAGGTACTGAGTTCCTATATCCGTCATATATCATAGGTTAAAGGGGCGAAATGTACCAGCGACCAAAATTGAGTTGGAAGGAGCACAGGTCTTTCTTCTGAGACAGAACAAAAAATGTTCAGTGTCTGATAGCCCGTGCGAAAATTGGTGTTTACAATTACTCCTCTCTCAAAGGGGTAAATGTAAAAAGGTGGGTAAATGTAAACTAGTAATTAAAAGATGAAAAAAAGTCAACCTTAGTCTATTATTTTAAATCCATTTTCAGGGAAAAGAAAGATCTAAAAATAACACAAGGTTTCTTTGTCATGCTTACCGTTGCTGAGGGTTGTGTAATGTTTAAATATATTTGAAATCAGTGGAAAGTGTTTACAATTACCCTGGTCTATCCTAATCACCCATTTAAATGTTATACATATCTACCGAAAAATAGGAACATCACGAACAATAGATGAACAATAAATACATTGGTACAATGTATCAATAGATTCAAAGAAGGAGATCCTTCGAAAAACTACTGGAAGCTTGGAAAAATTGTATACTGTATTAGAATTTGAAAGGAAAATATTAAGAATAATTTAAGGGATGGTACCTGGAGAAATACGGGCAATTATTACAAAATATTTCGAATTACTTACCTGGAACGAAGAGGAATATTAGAAAGACCTTTCAAGCGCCTAACTGCGATTTCTTTCATTTTGTGTGTCAAAACGACCCACCTGGGCCTGTTTAAAATGTTTCCAATTTTTGTAATGTGTAAATTTTGTATGCAGATTGCAATAATTTTCTATTTCACAATCTGAAGAAAAGTAAAGAAGATAAACTTGCGAATTCTAAATGAGGCAGTAGAGCAAGTGGACAGCTTCAAATACTTTGGGTGTACTATAAGGAGTAACATAAGCTGCTGCCAAGAAGTCAAAAGGAGAATAGCAATGGCAAAGGAAGCTTTTAGTAGAAAAAGGAGCATCTTCTGCGCACCACTGGAGAAAGAACTAAGGAAGTGACTAGTGAAGTGTTTTGTGTGGAGTGTAGAATTATATGGGCTAGAAACATGGACATTACCACGAAGTGAAGAGAAACGACTACAAGCACCTGAAATATGGATATGGAGAAGAATGGAGCATTTGAAGTGGACAGACAGAATAAGAAATGAAGCTGTGTAAGAAAGAGTGGGTGAAGAAAAACCATGCTGAAACTGATCAGGAAGAAAAGAAGAAATGGCTGGATCATTGGTTGAGAAGACACTTCTTTTTGAAGGATGCACTGGAAGGAATGGTGAACGGGAGAAGAGTTCGGGGCAGAAGAAGATATCAGATGATAGACGACATTAAGATATAGTATTTGGATCATATGCGGAGACTAAGAGGAAGGCAGAAAATAGAAAAAACTGGAGCAGGCTGGGTTTGTAGTTGAAGACTTGCCCTTGAGGAGAACACTATGAATGAATGATATAACACTGAACATCTAAGGATGTCTGGTGAAAAAAATATTAAATTCTGTGACATTCCGGGGACGAATTTTATTCTGGGACAGTCCCCGGAAAACGGATACCTCTGGTAATCTTAATGTAGGAAATTCCGAAATTCCGTTCAGTGAATCAGTAAAGAATCTAGGTATTTATATGGATAAAAGTTTAAATTGGAACATTCAAGTTGCAGAAACCTGCAAAAAAGTATTCTCATTAATCCACTCGTTTAGGAGATTGAAGAATTTTCTCCCCTTTTCCATGAAAAAAAAAATGTTAGCGCAAACACTCGTGATGCCCCACTTCGATTACTGTGATATTCTACTTACTGACCTAAGCGTTACTTCGGTCCAGAGACTACAACGTGATCATAATATGTGCGTCCGTTTCGTCTGCAATATTCGCCGGGCTGATCACGTAACACCTTCCCTCCAAATGTTGTCCTGGCTCCGTCTAGAAGATCGTAGGAAAATCCACTGTCTTTCCCTTCTCTTCCACATATTGCATTTCTCCACTCCTGTCTATCTTGCGTCTCGTTTTCAAAATTTATCCACCCATCATAATCTAGACACACGATCACAACCTCCTCAATATTATCCATTCCCTCCCACCGAACATCCTCATACTCATCTTTCACTGTGGCTGTTCCTCGGCTTTGGAATTCCCTAACGAGTAATGTCAGGGACTGTCAGACATCAAACCAATTTAAGAATAGACTAACGAAATATTTTTCTAACAATTCTTGTTAACAATAATAGCTGTTTCAGGTTTCTCAATGTTTAATGGTTAAATAATATATCACAGAATAAATATTTAAATTATCTCATTATTATTATTAATCTTATTATTATTATTATTATTATTATTATTATTATTATTATTATCATTATCATTATTATCACTATTTCTTACCAATGTTTATTATTGTCACACTAACATTACTTATCCAACTTTCATTATTTACTTCCATGTTGTTTTATGGTCTAGATATGGATGGGCATCGTGCCTCACTTGAGAAATAATGCCTCACTGACCTTCACAGGGCTTATCGCTCTGAGTGACATCACCTTCACAATCCCTCGTCCTTCTCTCATGCAGCTCCTAGGCGTGGGCATGTTCTATATCAATTTCATAAGCAATATCAGTGGTGGCATAATGGCATTATCAAAGCAGTGTGTACGCGTTAGAAAACGATTATTTTATGAGAAATGGGAGAAAGAGTTTTTTTGCTGTTTAGAAGGGGAGAACATACGATTTATGTTATGCTCGAAAATCCTATTAGGCATTCATAAATTTAATATACAACGACATTACTCCGTATGTCATAAAGAACATGCTGAATTAGAAGGTAAGACAAATTAAATGTTATTTTTCGTACTATTCCGAAGAAAATTTATGATATTAACATTTGCATAGTATACTAAATACGACATTATACCTTAAACACGCTGCATTAAAAGGTACGAGGAATTAAATGTTGTTTGTACGTATTATTCCCAAAAGGAATTTATAAAAAAATATCAAATGTGCGTAGAAAACGAAATATGATTTTCTAAAATTATTTTAGGTCGAGAACGTGCAAATCTTTTAAGTAATCTTGAGAAACGCCAGAATATTCAAGAAAATAAACGTAGACAATGCGATGGAATATTATTGCCTAGTTACGAAATTTCTCGCCTGTGATTTGAGTCAATTCAATGATGGAGAAATAGTAAAGAGGTTTATGATTAAAGCTGCAGAATTAATTTGCCAAATTGAAAAAAAAGTATTCGAGTCTCTCACGTTAACCATGCGCTTTCCTAATAATTCGCCACTGACCACCTTAGCGATTACGATAAGGTGACGCAGGTCACAGCAGTTTATTTTTCCCATCCTACTCTGCAGTCTCCTCTCCTAGTAAACAAACTATTTCAAATCGAGTGCCTCACGTAACCGAAAATTGTGCCCATGTATGGTCTAGATATTAATGTAATAACTATTTAACCAATTGTATTCAATTAGAATTAGAGTCTGGCTGGGCGGAAGAGAAGGCCTACTGGCCTTATCTCTGCCAGATTAAATAAATAAATAAATAAATAAATAAATAAATAAATAAATAAATAATAATAATAATAATAATAATTATTATTATTATTATTATTAGATGGGGATCATCAGTGCGGTTTTAGGAGTAATAGATCGACTATTGATCAGATTTTTGTATTCGACAGATAATGGAGAAAAAATGGGAGGATAAGGGTACAGTACATCAGTTATTCATAGATTTCAAAAAGGCATATTACTCGGTTAAGAGGGAAGTATTATATGATATTCTTATTGAATTTGGTATTCCCAAGAAACTAGTTCGATTAATTAAAATGTGTCTCAGTGAAACATACAGCAGAGTCCGTATAGGTCAGTCTCTAATTGATGCTTTTCCAATTCACTGCGGGCTAAAGCAGGGAGATGCACTATCACCTTTACTTTTTAACTTCGCTCTAGAATATGCCATTAGGAAAGTTCAGGATAACAGGCAGGGTTTGGAATTGAACGGGTTACATCAGCTTCTTGTCTATGCGGACGACGTGAATATGTTAGAGAAAACACACAAACGATTAGGGAAAACACGGAACTTTTACTTGAAGCAAGTAAAGTGGTCGGTTTGAAGTAAATCCCGAAAAGCCAAAGTATATGATTATGTCTCGTGACCAGAATATTGTACGAAATGGAAATATAAAAATTGGAGATTTATCGTTCGAAGAGGTGGAAAAATTCAAATATCTTGGAGCAACAGTAACAAATATAAATGACACTCGGGAGGAAATTAAACGCAGAATAAATATGGGAAATGCCTGTTATTATTCGGTTAAGAAGCTCTTATCATCCAGTCTGCTGTCGAAAAATCTGAAAGTTAGAATTTATAAAACAGTTATATTACCGGTTGTTCTGTATGGTTGTGAAACTTGGACTCTCACTCTGAGAGAGGAACATAGGTTAAGGGTGTTTGAGAATAAGGGGCTTAGGAAAATATTTGGGGCTAAGCGGGATGAAGTTACAGGAGAATGGAGAAAGTTACACAACACAGAACTGCACGCATTGTATTCTTCACCTGACATAATTAGGAACTTAAAATCCAGACGTTTGAGATGGGCAGGGCATGTAGGACGTATGTGCGAATCCAGAAATGCATATAGAGTGTTAGTTGGGAGACCGGAGGGAAAAAGACCTCTAGGGAGGCCGAGACGTAGATGGGAGGATAATATTAAAATGGATTTGAGGGAGGTGAGGTGTGATGATAGAGACTGGATTAATCTTGCACAGGATAGGGACCGATGGCGGGCTTATTTGAGGGCGGCAATGAACCTTCGGGTTCCTTAAAAGCCATTTGTAAGTAAGTAAGTATTATTATTATTAAGAAGAATATGGAGAAATATAAGAAAAACGAGAAGTATAAACTGCTGTATATTAGCAAATACAATTTCTCAATTGTAACGCGAAAACTGGAGATAATTCTGAAGTATAAATCATGTGTTTACGACATACCTTGACAGCATAGTTGTTCGCCTACAGGAACATCAACTTCAGTGATACATTCTCATGCAGATGTTCAGACAATAACTCCCCATAAGGCAAATTTCGCCTGCACAGAGCCAAGAGTGGTGCTCTGCGACAGGAACTACCGCAGCTGTTGGCGTAAGAGAGCTCATGTTTTCTTTTTCTGTGATGCGTTCTTGAATGTAGCTTCTTTCATCCCGTGTTTAAAGCGATCTTTGTGCGGCGCGTCTGTACCCGATCTTGATCAGCGCGCCGCATCTCGAGGGAGAAGACCGCTTCGCTTCTACTCACAATGGCTTCTGTTTCTAATACGAATCGACGACGTCCCGCGAGACCTTAGCTGACGCATCGCGCTAATTTCATCCAGAACGTACAGTCCATACACCTCGTCGAAAATCAAAATGAGCTTTTCAAAATCGGATTTCGAATATGAAAACATTTAAGGAAGAAGGAAACAAATGTAATGAGCTTTGAAGGGAAACTATTTGGAGCATGTTTACATCATTATTTTTCAAAATAAGCCTTTAGAGATTGCTAGCTTTGTCTATACTTAATATGCTATATAATAAAAATACAACGAATAATTAAACAGTTTGTAAGCATAATCAAATCCTTACATGGGTGGAAGAATTAGGTAACTCAAATTTTACATTGAAGATAAAAAACACACACATACACACGCACACACACAATATTTTACATAGGCTGGACTCAACACCAGTAGCGGCCATTGATCGAAATCCTCGGTGAGGCCAGATCAAATAGGTAAGTGTCTCCGATAGGAAATATTAATTAGTACTATAATTCTATTATTAATATAATTATTACTGTATACTTACTTACTGGGTTTTAAGGAACCCAGACGTTCATTGCCGCCCTCACATAAGCCCGCCATCGCTTCCTATCCTGAGCAAGATTAATGCAGTCTCTATCATCATATCCCACCTCCCTCAAATCCATTTTAATATTATCTTCCCATCTACGTCTCGGCCTCCCCAAAGGTCCTTTTCCCTCCGGCCTCCCAACTAACACTCTATATGCATTTCTGGATACGTGCTACATGCCCTGCCTATCTCAAACGTCTGGATTTAATGTTCCTAATTATGTCAGGTGAAGAATACTGTGCGTGCAGTTCTGTGTTGTGTAACTTTCTCCATTCTCCTGTAACTTCATCCCGCTTAGCCCCAAATATTTTCCTAAGCATCTTATTCTCAAACACCCTTAACCTATGTTCCTCTCTCAGAGTGAGAGTCCAAGTTTCACAACCATACAGAACAACCGATAATATAAATGTTTTATAAATTCTAACTTTCAGATTTTTTGACAGCAGACTAGATGATAAAAGCTTCTCAACCGAATAATAACACGCATCATATTTATTCTGCGTTTAATTTCCTCCCGAGTGTCATTTATATTTGTTACTGTTGCTCCAAGATATTTGAATTTTTCCATCCCTTCGAAGGATAAATCTCCAATTTTTATATTTCCATTTCGTACAATATTCTGGTCACGAGACATAATCATATACTTTTTCTTTTCGGGATTTACTTGTAAACCGATCGCTTTACTTGCTTCAAGTAAAATTTCCCTAATCGTTTGTGGATTTTCTCCTAACATATTCACGTCATCCGCATAGACAAGAAGCGGATGTAACCCGTTCAATTCCAAACCCTGCCTGCTATCCTGAACTTTCCTAATGGCATATTCTAAAGCGAAGTTAAAAAGTAAAGGTGATAGTGCATCTCCCTGCTTTAGCCCGCAGTGAATTGGAAAAGCATCAGATAGAAACTGACCTATATGAACTCTGCTGTATGTTTCACTGAGACACATTTTAATTAATCGAAATTCAATATATGTAACAGTAAAAGAAAATGTAACTCGCTAGAAGACAAAGCTAGATTTATAAAATAAGTTGAGGCAAGTCCCAACGAAACAGAAACTGAAAATGCATTAAGATATCTTGAAGTCTGAGTTCATGATTGAAGAAACAATTTCATAGTAAATGTGTGTGTATCTATTGCCTACCCACTTCACTTGCGTGATGTGGGTTCCGCATATTGCGGACAGATGCCAGGACTGTGACCCATTTTCAAGTTGCACACCACTTCGGCGAGCCACGCTATGCATGATGTGTATCTGAGGAGAGTTATGTTGTGTAGAGAAGGAAAGACTTGTCCTGTGATCTTATCATGTACATGCCAATGGATATGGAGGGGAAGAGACGCTTTAGTCTAAGATGAATTTCCGTGTCGATAGATTCGTATAATATTAATCATCATGAAACAAACTCTCTTTCTGATAGCTCATTCTTTCCCCATCGCAAAGTTCACATGGTCTCGCTTCCTCATCTATACTAGGGTGATTGTCTTCGTGTAAATGTAGTGTAGGGAATAGGTGAGGATGAGGATGATGATGATGATAATGATGAAGATGAAGGGGAAACTCGGTGCCAGTACGTAGTCTACTCCTGTCGAATAGCACCAAGGGGGCCGCCAGGCTTAAAACGGGTCATTATAGCCTATGCCTTCTCTTCATATGCACTGCGGAGAGATTTTTGGAATTTAACCCAGACATATTAGTGTACAGTCTAGTGATCAGACGTTGTGCACCGTATCTCTCCTAGTCCCGACGTAGAAATTTTAGCCTACACGAAAATTTTTTACTCCGCCGGGAATCGAACCCAGGTCGGCTAGTCTGGAGGCAGACACGCTACCACAGAGCTAACTCGGCGGAATTGATAGTAAATATATGTGATGCATTTATTTTAAACAATAAAATTCTAGTCACTTTCTATTGATTAATATACGTTCGAGAGAATCCTTACGTACTTCCAGCTCTCTATGTTCCGTTGAATTGATTCCTAATCATTCGAAAATAATCTAAACACCAGGTGACAGGAGAGCCAAATCCTAGCAATTCCTGCCCATAGAACATGCCACTATTCATCCTCTTTTACTGTCTCAGTCCCCCGTGAATGGAATTCTCTACCTCAGAAGATTAGGGGCTGCCAGACAATAACCACTTTCAAGAAAAGGCTAAACGATTTCTTACGGGCGCAGTCAAATTGAAGTTATACTTGTGATCGAGCTTAATAATTTAATTTAATTTAATTTAGGTATGACTATCATTACTGGGCGGCCGGGTAGCTCAGTTGGCAGAGCAGCTGGCTACGGACTGGAAGGTCCGGGGTTCGATCCCAGGTGGTGACAGGATTTTTTGTCGTTGCCAAACTTTCAGAACGGCCCCGAGGTTCACTCAGCCTCCTATAAAATTGAGTACCGGGTCTTTCCCGGGGGTAAAAGGCGGTCTGAGCGTGGTGCCGACCACACCACCTCATTCTAGTGCCGAGATCATGGAAAGCATGGGGCTCTACCTCCATGCCCCCAAGTGCCTTCATGGCATGTTACGGGGATACCTTTACCTTTTTTTATCTAGTGTGTTTAGTTTCTGGCTTTTTGGTTGCATGTGTAGTATTTCCCTCTCTATGGTTAGCATGTTCTGCATATGTGGAGGTGTTTTGTAATTTTGTTATGGCTGTGATGTGTTATTTGTAACGTGTTTCAAACGATCTGCCTGTTTATCCTATGTAGAAGTTGTTGAAGGTGTTACATTTGAGTTTGTATACGCCTGTGTGGTTGCATTTGTTTGTTTGTGTTGTTTGTGTGTTGAGATGTTTTTGTAGAGTGTTATTTATCTATCTCTTATTTATCTCTGATTGCTTTTCATAATATAAACTGACGTTCACAACTCTTCAAAGCCATTGACAAAGGTATAGCTTTTGAAGAACAAGAAGAATATAAGAAGAAAGATTAGATGAGTGAAAGGAAAAGAAAAATAACGGATAGGATACTATTATTTATTATTATTATTATTATTATTATTATTATTATTATTATTATTATTATTATTACATAATTATTTTATTGGTGTTGTGAAGATGAAAAGAATTGTCATTGTATTATATTGATTATGTATTATATTGTCTTGTATTGTAGTATTGTATTGCTTTGTATTGTATTGTATTGTATTATATTCATAGCATTGTAGTAATTTTCTATCATACTGGTTGAGTGGAAGAGAAGGCCGAATGGCCTTAACTCTGCCAGTTAAAATAAACCATATTATTATTATTATTATTATTATTATTATTATTATTATTATTATTATTATTATTATTATTATTATTATTAAAATCTTATAAAATCTTATTAATACGTACTGTAGTTCTGAGTTGTAGGTTATGTAATTTAAATCTTTTCCCTTCAGTTACCTATACCCTAGGTTTCAGTCTATCAAGTGTTGGTTCCTAATTATAAGAAGTCTGAGGTTCGAATCCCTGAAATTGATAATGACGATGACTACTAGGGACGCAAAAAATTTAAATCTGTATTTCTTTAACTTCTACCACAAGCGTCCATCTTATTTCAGCAGCTGACACGAAGGAAATTAAGTTTGCTTAGCAAACAATGCCAGCTACATAATAAATACCCTAGTACACGAGTAGCTCCGATGCCTGCGAATAGTTGACCCTCGCATCACGAAATCCTTTTGACATTGTTTGTAGGTAGTTGTTATAAATGTCGCATGCATGTGCTGAGATGTGGGAATGCGAACCATGATTGACACAGTCTTCATATAATCTAAAGACTTTCGCTATAAATGAAGGAGTTCTTTTTTTTAACGGAGAGTGAAGGGGGAGAGAATTGAGGGGGCTGAGGTGAAACAGCATGTTAGGTTCCCTCAAGAACAAACCCATTATTTCCTTCAATAACCGTACTTCTGCTTGTCAAAAATTCTTTAAGAACACTCCAAGAATATTGTGAATTATACAACATGCGTTTAGGGTTTCCTGTTCTACTGCTTTCATGTCTTCGCCGAGCTCGTCTTTGTCTGATGATGCACTTGAATGTTGTAACATTATCCCCTTCCACCATCTCAACTTCTCTCAAAGCAACCACAATCAAAGGTAACAGAGTAGGTAATGAAAAACGTTCCTACGTGGAAGTATATACGATTCTTGAAGAAGAAAGCTTATTGTTTATCGATACGTTGCATGTAAAGGAACGCTGGAAGGAGAAATGTGGGGTTACTTTCGAAAGTATGAAGCAATTGTGACCAGCTCAATTGATGATAAATGTTTAAAACCATAGACATCGGCGACTGAAACGTGCAGCATAAATTATGATTTTAGCTTCCTTTTTTTTCTTCTTTTTTGTGTCAAACATTTATGAGCTTGGCATTCGAGAAATCTGGCCACATTTTCTGTTAATACGGCGATATCATTCATACAGTTGGCCTGAGAAGACTAAAATTATGTTGTGTTTAGAACAAAGTAGTTTCCGAATCCAGCTAGCCGTGATAAAACAGAAAGTGGAAAAGAATCTATAATAATAATAAATCTGTAGCCGAAATTTTTCTGGTAATTTTCGATTTTCCAAAAATAATTGGTCCTAACATATATAATTAACCACCCTGAAACCGAAAATCGCATTTTTCAAATTTTTGTATGTCTGTCTGTCTGTCTGTATGTTTGTTACCTTTTCACGCGATAATGGCGAACCGATTTCGATGAAAATTGGAATATAAATTAAGTTCGTTGTTACTTAGATTTTAGGCTATATGGCATTCAAAATATACTATTTAAAAGGGGGATTATAAGGGGGTCTGAATTAAATAAATCGAAATATCTCGCTTATTATTGATTTTTGTGAAAAATGTTACATAACAAAATTTCTTTAAAAATCATTTCCGATAAGTTTTATTCTTTCAAAAATTTTTATAGGACTGATATTTAATGAGACAAATGTGTTTTAAAATTAAAATAACTGCCATCTAAGGCCGTGTAATGAATTAGAAAACAAATGACTATGAAAGATAGCCTACAGAGAATGTTCCTGTGTGTGTATGAAGTAATATTGGAAGCTAAATTAACCGATTTGTATAATTAATTATTATTTCACCATTGGAAAGTGTAGTTCCTCTAGATGGACATAATACTATAATGTTATTACAGTAACTTCTGATATAATATAATATAATATAATATAATATAATATAATATAATATAATATAATATAATATAATATAATATAATATAATAATATAATATGTAATATTATATAATATAATTTAAGTTATTTGAAGGGTTCAGAACCATAGTGGGCCAAGCGCCATTTACTGAATACGTAGAAAACGAGGGTTAAAATTAAGTTATTACCATAATTCAATGGAAACCTATAACAAGTGAAATAAAATATACACATTAAATCTAAATGATGTCAATCTTCATTAAACTATGGTTGCATGTAATAACAATTAAGAAACATGTTAAAGGAATTGTCATTGTACCAAATGAGTGTCTCTGGACCAAAATGATCGCATTTTAATTATTTGGGTGCAATTTAAATTAAGTAACATATTAAACGATTTATCCTTCTATCAAACACGAATGTTCCCTGGATCAAATGTCCTATTTTAATTATGTACTTACTTTATATTTATTTCTAACAGGTGCAGCGGAGCGCACGGGAACGGCTAATGTGACAATATAATTAATTGATTTTAACTTATAAAACATAACGGAATTATCTTTCTCTCATATTAGTCCTGAAAGAATTGTTACTGTCTATTAAAAGACTGATATTATTAACTATCTTTTTCTCGGATGTCCTGAAGATATACTGCCTCACGATTGATAATTCCTGAAACGAAATATCATCATCATCTACTCTACCGGTTAGGTCAGTGATGTCAAAGCAAGCGCATTTTTCTGACCTTGACGTCGTGCGCAGGAAGCAAGCGCTAAGTATGGAAAGAGGAAGGGTTGTTGTATGAATAAGCAACCTGTTGGATTAAGAAAACAGTGGTGCACAAACTTCAAACGGAACGTGAAATTTTATGTCGTTATTTTTATATGGCTTCTTTCTGTTTAATATTATCTATATTGTCTGTAAAATAAAAGTACTAACACTGAATTCTTAATATTACACTTGTGTTTTAAATATTAATAACATAATGGAGAGTTAAAAAGGAATATTCACTTAAATTCCATGGTAGTATAATATTATACTGTATATTAAGTGGATGAAACACTTCATTCATAAAGAAAGTAATATTCCAAAGAAAGAGATTGAGTATGACATGATAAGTTGGAATTTATATTGATGGTATATTTAGCCTTACAAAAGTAATCAATAAACTAATCATAACAATATTACAGTACAAAGCAAAGTTGCTTAGGTACTGTATCTGTTTTAAATGTACTAATATTACATAACAAAACTCTTATCGCATTATGCTTTTAAGGTGATATTTGTGAGCAACTTCCTATCATCAGAATATTAAATTATTTTCTCGAAATCTGCTGAAGCTATAGAGCTGACATTTTTACAACACATGGGCACGTATCTTTTGCTTATGATGTAACAGTAGTTGCTTTGTTAATTCATTTCCTTACAAACAATTTCCATGCGAATATCTTCAAAATTTTCAACACACTATCTTCAGTAATACGTATATACGGTATATTAGATTTACGAAAACATTCTGTAGGGCTACTAAATAAATAGGTCTATACCTGAAAATTTCACTTTTCTATACGAAAAGTTGAGAAAATATTTCTTTTGAATAAAAAAATCAAACTTGTGAAAAATGAGCATTAAAATTAAAACTTACATTCTTATAATGCTCTTATACTTCTCAGGCAAATCTAAAAATTAACATGGATACAGTTGTAATGAGTTCTCTTCCCTATATCTATTGAATCAGTACTGGCCATCCCTGAATATAGCTCGACCAAGCGGCATATACCACCTCTTTCGTCTGGCCCTTTCCTTTCCGATGTAAAGTGCTCAGGCTCTCCTGGACTCTAAAGAGCGCGCTTGCTCCTGTGGGCATCAACTGACATGCCTGGGTTAGGCCTTTGGCCTGTTCCGTCTTCAGGGGAATTCATCTTGCCACCTTGTTGTAGGTTGTCCAATATCTCAGTTTCTTTGTGATTTGTAATTTAATTTTGTTTCTTTTCAAATGTATAACAAGATGCACATTTTTAAAGGTACACAATAACGAGATACTCGGTATATTTTCTTTTCAATTTCGTATACACTGATTAATATTTTTCAAGCATAACAATAATAATAATAATAATAATAATAATAATAACAATAATAATAATAATGATTTAATTAACCTGGCAGTGTTAAGGCGATACGGCCTTCTCTAACACTCAACCAGGAGTAAAACTGCGCTACAAAAAAAACACTACAATTTTACACACAAAACTAAATAAGATAATAATAATAAAATGTAAACAACAAGTAAGTAGAAATCAGGCATAACATATATAACATACAGAAAGAAAGAAAAAAAAGCATAATAAAATGTGAACAGCAGGTAAAAATAAATTAGACATACAAAGTATAAAAAATAAGACTATTATTGATAATAATAATAATAATAATAATAATAATAATAATAATAATAATAGTAATAAAATAATGCAGTACAAAGCATGCAATGAATACAATATTTTTAAGTACACACAGTAAGGGAAATTATGATTATATATAGCTCAACTTATCACATTATGGATATACCATTATCGGAAAATATGAAAACAAAAATATAAAATAAGTTAAATATCACTAGAACATAAAAAATGTGAATACGTGGAAACATGCAATACAACACTTGTCATAATAGTAAGTTAGTTTGGCAACTCGTCATAAGATAATTTTCTAACTTGGATTTGAAAGATTTCAACGTTCGGCAGCCCTTGGCTTCAGGCGGCAGAGAGTTCCAGTGACGAGAGGTAGCAACAGTGAAAGATGAGGAATACAGAGATGATGTGTGAAGTGGAATTTCTAGCGTGTTATCGCGTTGTGATCGAGTATTAATATTATGATAGCGAGAGAGAGTATGAAAACGAGCGAATAAATAATAGGGGGATGAAGTGTGCATAATTCGATATAAGAGAGAAAGCGAGTGCATATTTCCCCTCTCATGTAACCTAAGCCATGATAACTTCTCGAAAGAAGGTGAGATAGTATGGAACATTACAAATGAAGCGGACGCACGCGTTATGAACACGCTGTAGTTTCTGAGCGGAATCAATCCTGAGATCACTGAACAAAACGTCGCAATAATCGAAAATCAAATCGAATAATCAAAAAGACTAGTAGATGTTGTTCAATTCCTTTCTTCAAATTATTCCTTACTATAGTCTTCTAGATGCAGTGCATTTAATGCTCATTACCAATTATCCATAAGGAGACAAGGTGCATGGACATGGACAGCTTTGCAAACTTGTTTTAAGGAGGGAATGGCTTTAGAAGCGGAAGAAGTTGCACTGAAAAACCCGTATGCAAATGTTACATCACCCACTACAGGTACCGCACGGCATTTCCTGAGGTTTAACCGTGAGAACAGAGGAAACAAGGGGGGGGGGGGCACGGCAAGTACATGACTCAAATCTGGCTTTGAACGCCTTTCCCGAGGAGCACACATCAAAAGCTAATTATGTTTCCCACACTAGAAGACAAGAATGCAGAAGACGAATCAACCTTGAAATCGATGAGGAGTGGCTGAACATCAGAAATGCGGCATAATAATAATAATAATAATAATAATAATAATAATAATAATAATAATAATAATAATAATAATAATAATAATAATGATACATTTATATCCTAATGTGCAAATAGATTTTTACCTACTTTCTCTGATTCTAACTATGAGGTAACTAGTGAATTCTTTAAATGTCAAAGCCTTTATGCTAGATGACATGAACTTGAATACATATTCTTTCGTAAGGTCATCAGGGGTGACATTGTATGTGAATCTATCATAAGAAATGTCAGCTTTCGTATTCATACAATAGAATTTAGAGTTCACAAAATATTCTATGCTAGAAATTCTATATCTCTTTCTCCGGTCTCTAGATGTATATGCATAGTTATAATTTTGAACCATTTAATGTAGGCTATGGTAGAGACTAATAGACTTTTATTATATAATCTGTAAATTTTGGCAATTATGTTCTTATGGTTCTTTATTAATACAACTATATGTCAGTTAGTATTATAGGTTATGTTTTAATTCACGTTAATCATCTTAAGCTTTATTATTGTTACATCTTAACGTATTGATTTTTTGTTTTGTATTGTATTGTACTAATTTGCCGGAATATAATTAGCTTTCGGCTGTTGTCCACTACATAAGTAAGTAAATAAATAAATAAATAGCTAACTAAATAAGTATGTAAATAAATAAGTAACTAACTTAATAAATAAGTAAATAAATAATTAAATAAATAAATAAATAACTAAATAAATAAATAAATAACTAAATAAATAAACAACTAAATAACTGACTGTCTAAATAAATAAATAACTATACAAATAACTAACTAAATAAATACATAACTAAATAAATAAATAACTAAATAACTAACCAAATAAATAACTAAATAAATAACTAAATAACTAACTGACTGACTGTCTAAATAAATAAATAACTATACAAATAACTAAATAAATAAACATAACTAAATAAATAAATAACTAAATAACTAACCAAATAAATAACTAAATAAACAAAGAACTAAATAACTGACTAACTAACTGACTGACTGTCTAAATAAATAAATAGCTAACTAAATAACTAAGTAAATAAATCACTAATTAAATAAATAAGTAAGTAAATAAATAATTAACTAACTAAATAAATAACTAACCAAATAAATAAATAAATAAATAACTGACTACCTAACTGACTGACTGTCTAAATAAATAAATAACTATACAAATAACTAAATAAATAAATACATAATTATATAAATAAATATATAACTAAATAAATATTATTATTATTATTATTATTATTATTATTATTATTATTATTATTATGACTAGCACTATTATATTACTACAGTAACTATTATTATTATTATTATTATTATTATTATTATTATTTAATGGTTTATTTTACGACGCTTGATCAGCTGCGATGGCTATTTAGCGTCTTACTGAAATGAAGGTGATAAAACCTCTGATTGAGGTTCTGGCTGATATGTATATCTATTATCAGGCAGTACATCTCACGTGACGATATGTGTCGGAGGATGAACAATTGTTTGTACGCATCTGAAATGGAATATGTAGCTAATCGGCGATGTATGCATTGTAGAGGGAAAGGAACTGGCCATCCAACCCCTTTATCTCCTGGTCTAGTTGCCTAATGAATGATGCCTTATTGGTGTTACTTATGAGGTTCAAACCTGTCTTCGGACAGTTTACAATGCCGGCGAAATAAGTCCAGGGTCCAGGAAGTACCCAGCATTTGCTCCAAATGGTTGGAGGAAAAACCCGGGGAAAAACCTCAACCAAGTAACTAGTCCCAATCAGGATTTGAACCCGGGCCCGCTCGTTTCACTTTCAGACATACTAACCGTTATTTCACAGAAGTTGACGTAACCCTTATTCTATCTATTACTGGCTAATCACTGTTGAACAGCAAATCAAAATTAATAATAAATAAATAAAATTGTTACTGAAGTGTGATTACGAACTTTATTTGTGCAGTTATTAATTGGAAATTAATATGCCAAAGACCTTGACCAGGTATGCAGGCAAGTAGGAGCAGAACAGGAAAAAGGAATAAGAAAAGCATTTTCTACTGGAAACTGCTTACATCATGGTAACATCTGTAGCACATGCATAGACTAGCACACGCCGAGTAAAAGAATGAAGATTGCCTCAGTAAATAGACAAGTAACTTTCGCAATAACAAGGCAAGATTTTCCATAGGCTCAATAAGGTCACGCCTAGGCGGACATTCTGAAAGGGACTACACAGGTCTTCTACAGGGGGATGAGGAGAATGAGTGCTGTTTGCCTTTAAATGTTTCGACAGCGTTTATGTTAATCAAACATCCATTCATCCATCCTTTCCAGTCAAGACTCAAGAATGAAGTCTATTCACGTATCAGCATCTGTAGAATACTCTTTAATATTCGACCACTTAGGATTGTAACCAAATCAGTGTTCATTGCCGCCCTCACATAAGCCCGCCCTTGGTCCCTATCCTGAGCAAGATTAATCCATTCTCTATCATCATATCCCACCTCCCTCAAATCCATTTTAATATTATCTTCCCATCTACGTCTCGGCCTCCCTAAAGGTCTTTTTCCCTCCGGCCTCCCAACTAACACTCTATATGCATTTCTGGATTCGCCCATACGTGCTACATGCCCTGCCCATCTCAAACGTCTGGATTTAATGTTCTTAATTATGTCAGGTAAAGAATACAATGCTTGCAGTTCTGTGTTGTGAAACTTTCTCCATTCTCTTGTAACTTCATCCCTCTTAGCCCCAAATATTTTCCTAAGCACCTTATTCTCAGGCACCCTTAATCTCTGTTCCTCTCTCAAAATGAGAGTCCAAGTTTCACAACCATACAGAACAACCGGTAATATAACTGTTTTAAAAAATATGAAGAACAAAAAATATAAAATCAACAATTTCTCTTTCAAGACTTTCAAGATACTACTAAAAATTAATCAGTCTATCAGTATATAAAAAAATTTACAATTATCACAGTCACTTTAATATTCGACCACTTCAACTTTTAACTAAGTTCATCTTCTTTAGACACTAAACAAATAACATTAGTGATCTGTAGAATATCCTCTTCTTCTTAAAACTTTTCCCAAGCGTTGTGACATATTAGAAATTTATTTATTAATGTTTTTAGTGGGTATTTTAGCCCATTCCTCCCGTATTTTTTCCTCTAATTCACCTTTTTCCGAGGTTTTCCCCAACCGTAAGGAGAATGTCAGGTAATCTATGGCGAATCCTCGGCCTCGTCTCGCCAAATATCGACGCTAAATAACCCAGCAGCTTATATAGCGTCGTTAAATAACCAACTCAATTAATCAAACTCCTGTATCTCCTCATGAGGAGCATAGGGCATTCACAAAGTGCCTCCATCGGACCCTATTTGTAGCCAACTTCTTCATTTCGCTCCATGTTTTCCCCTCACTAGTAATTTCCTCCAAGACTGTTCTCTTCCATGTATTTTTTGGCCTTCCTCTGTTCTACTATCCTGGGGGTTCCAATCCAAAGCCATTCTTTCTACTGCTACATTTTCTTTCCTGATTCTGTGCCCTATCTAATTCCACTTTCGTCTTTTGATTTCTATTGTGATTTCTTTCTGATTTGTTATCTTTCATAGTTCTGAGTTTGTGATTATATCTGGCCATCTAATTTGTAAGATTCGTCGTAAACATCTATTAACAAATGTTTGCAGTTTATTTTGTATAATTTTACTTGTTTTCCATGTCTCACAGCCATATAATAAGACTGATTTCACGTTACTGTTAAAGATTTTAAATTTTGTAGATCTAGATATAATATAAGATTTCCATATTGGGTACAACTGGACAAATGCATTATTTGCATTTTTTTTATTCAAATAACCAACTAAAAATATATATTTAAAAAACCCGGCGTACCCTCGATTTAAAGGAGTAACTTGTGTTGAGCAAAACCGAGCTCTAGGTAACACAGGGTTTTTCTTCGGGTACTCCGGTTCCCCTTTAACATCTCATCTCATCTCATCTCATCTCATCTCATCTCATCTCATCTCATCTCATCTCATCTCATCTCATCTCATCTCATCTCATCTCATCTCATCTCATCTCATCTCATCTCATCTCATCTCATCTCATCTCATCTCATCTCATCTCATCTCATCTCATCTCATCTCATCTCATCTCATCTAAGGTGTAACATAAACCAGCCTCCTATGACGGACACTGGACAATGACTCTGTCGGTAAATTGGTCTACATAACTGCTACATAAGAGTGAATAACGAACATTCAAGTACCCGCCATTAGGAAAAAGAAGCTTCATGGATATACTGTAAATGACACCGGTGGTTTATATAGGTATGATGATGATGATGATGATGATGATGATGATGATGATGATGATATGATCATTAGAGAAGAGAGGATTTCCTCTGTAAATGAAGTATGAATCCATTAGCACAGAATTAGTTTTTTTTAGGTATACTTTTTATTTATTATTATCATTATTACAGAATAAAGAATAAAGAATATAATTACAAAACAAACAAGAGAAATAGAAATAAAATAATACAAGCAATATAAAAAGAAGATACAGTAGTATTAACAAAATTTGAGACCGAATGAGCAGCGCTCGTGCTCGGTCGCAGTTCAGGTATAATATTAAAATAAAAAAATAATAATAATAATAATAAAAATAAATAAGTAAAATAAAACAGAAACTAAAATATAATTACAGCGGCAATGGAATTAATAATATAATATTAACACTAGAGAAGAATAATATCGCACGTGAAAAGTAGAACTAATATATATTTCAAAATTATAGAATACAAATATAATATAGGTTGATTAATTCATACACATAGGCTATAAATTTATTTAATCAAATTGAAGATATTAACACGTTTCTAATTTTCTTGTTATATGTTAGTGGGTTACATGTTAGAAGTTCTGGGTGTAATTTAGTTAAAGCATTGAACAACCGAGGGCCAAAATTTATGCTATGCTTTAGACCAGCAGATGTGAGACATTTAGATTCTACTAATGTTGAATTAATATTTCGTCTTGTGTCATAATTGCGTGTCTGTAATACAAACATATTACGATTTTTATGATAAAATTTTAACAGCGTATACTTATAAATTTGTTCAATATTAAATACATTAAATTCAGAGTAAATTAATTTAGTTGAATAATCGAAACGTTTCTTCAAACAAATTTTAATTATTCGTTTTTGTAGTAAATTTAACGGACTAAGATTAATTTTTGTACTTCCGCCCCAAACAATTATACCATATTGAATGATAGACTGAATAAAGGCCAAATAAACATTTCGTAGAACTCTAATAGGTAAGTAGCATCGAAGATTAACGAATTTATAAATTGTTTTACAAAGATAAGCAATATTATTATTATTATTATTATTATTATTATTATTATTATTATTATTAAAGATAATTATTATTATTATTATTATTATTATTATTATTATTATTATTATTATTATTATTATTATTATTATTATTATTTTATTTTACACAGTCATTACTTTATTTTTCCATTAACACTAATATCTAGGTAATTGTCATTGTCTCAATGTAACACATGCTGTGCTGATCATACTAATTGTACTATTCCTTTAGTTGTGAGATTATATTCATATGTATTAATTCTTTTTTTTTTAGTTAATACTTGTATACTAGAATGTATTTTCCTGTTTGTGATTATGTATTCAGTCTCTTTTTTCTTATTATTGTTATATATATATATATATATATATATATATATATATATATAATCATTTTAAAGTTAATACTGATTGTGTATATGTATTCAATCTCTCTTCTTTACTTTATTGTGTTTATTATTATTTTAAGTTAATATTTGTATACCGGTATGTATTTTTCTGTATGTGATTTGATCCTGGTTGAGTGGAAGAGAAGGCCTGATGGCCTTAACTCTGCCAGGTAAAATAAAACTATTATTATTATTATTATTATTATTATTATTATTATTATTATTATTAGCTCACTTTTCTAATTTAATGTGTTTGTTTAAATACATTTTGATATATGGTGCACAAAAAATGTTTTCATGCTTTGAGTAATAGTTTAATTCTATTAAAGACCATCTCTGTGGTGTAGGGTTCAGCATGCTGGTCTCTTACGCAGAGGGCCCAGGTTCGATTCCCGGTCGAGTTGAATTTCCTGGTTGAGGTTTTTCAGGGTTTTTCCTCAACCGTAAGGCAAATGCCAGGAAATTCGAGCCTCAACCTCCCTGAAAATCACCGACCTCATTCGTCACCGAAATCATAGTAATAACAAATCAGTAATATATAGGCCTATACAGTCGCCATCTAGTTCACAACAATAGAAAGAGTCTCAACAATAGTATATAGGCCTTCGGATTTCAACCAAAGATTAACTCGGGACATGACCAAAGATGTTAAAGCGAGTATTAATAACAGCGAGGGAAAAAATCTATTAAATGTAATAAAGGTAATTTAAATTAAATTATTTATCCTATCACGATAACCCTTTTTCAGGCACTTTATTTTTGTTATTTTAAGAAAATTGTATGTTTGTGTTTACTATCCGAATTATTGATATACTTTTATTGTTTTGTCAGTAATTCAGTTTCTTTAATATAAAATATTTTATTTTATTTTATGCTCGACCATGCCGAAATGTAGTAATTATACACCTGGTAGGAGTCCTTTAATGCATGTCATTAAAGTACACCTACTCATTAAAGTAAAGGTGTTCAGCCAATGGCAAGTCAGCTCTGTACCGTTATAAAACCTCAGCCAATGACAAGTCAACTTTGTACCGTTATAAAACCGCAAGTATCGATTATTCTCGGATATGCAATCGAAAGAGAATTAGCTGGAAATCCAATACTGTCGCAGAAGGTTATGTTCTGTTACTATATTAATTAGCGTTAATTGTAAATAATATTCAAATAAATTCAATTTGTCATCTCGTTTTTCCATGTCTAATTTAATTTCAATGTTATATCAAAGTTAATATTTAGTTTACTCTGTAGGTTCTTATAGGCTATGTGGACATCTGTTCCTCGGAAAAAATCAATACTTTCGCGTCTGCGCACATCTCACAATTTACGAGGTATTGCTCAAGGCCAGTTAGATACAAATAAAATGAATAATTGCAAGTTAGAAATATGGTCGAGCATAAAAAGTCGTATGAAACTCGCCTATAATGGTAATTAAGAAGCTCGTATGAAAATTATAAAACTCGCTTGCGCTCGTTTCATAAACATCCATACTCGCTTCTTAATTACTATCATTATAGGCTCGTTGCATAATGTACAGGGACATCATTTTATTTTTACTAACATTGTCAATATTAACTTGCCTATACCTCTGGATCAACGCCGTTTGCTACCCCGTTCCACGACTGAACTTCAATGATACTGGCGTAATATACAAACAAATCACTTTACTAGATATAGGAGGGTAAACTAGGAAATATTGCGCTTTTGAGTTTGATAATTTTCATTAGGTTTTTGTTTAATCAAAATACAGTACAGTATTAACAATAAATGATTTTACTCACGAACTGAGCTGTCCATGTGGACGTATTCATTATGTAGTGTATATTATACTGTCTACAGCACATTAGCGTACTATATACAGAATGAAGTTCAATTGAAAAATAATCATAATATGGATATTTAAACACATTTTTTAAAATGGTGGCCGTTCATTTCGATACAGGCTTCAGTTCTATTATGCATATTATCGCACTATAGACTATTGTACCTAATCCCAATTACTAGTTTCGTTCTTCGTACTAGTAAATCATGTTGAAATAATTCCGTACCTACTCTATAAAAGGGTACTTTAGGTACTGTAGATTCAATCTTCACTTCTGCCCGATCCGAAAAGATAAAATTACTCAGACATACTATCTACTCTCCGTTCAAGTGATTATGTCGTAGGGTCGTAGAAAGGGAGGAAATCACGTGACAGTTAATTACTTAACAAGGCCCTTTTATTCAAGTTATTTTAAACAGTTGTATAATATTACGTAGACGTCCAATTCTTAACAGAGATTAATATTCTGAGAAAGGAGCTAAGACAGCCCAGCCACTAGCTGGCGAATAAAAGCTGGTGGGGGAAACCGGGATACGACGTAAGCAAATGGACGACAGTATCTGTGCGAAAATGATTCAATATTGAAAGCGCTTTCGTCACTGGAAAACGCGAACATATTTTTGGAACGTACTGTACCGTAAGGCTACTACGACTGTATATGCAGTCTTGGATCTGTGTGGAGGATGGTTGAACTTCATTAGTAGAAGGGGTGGGAGTGAAGTACATTAAAAAACTCAGGTACAATAAAAATTGAAGTAAAAATAAAATGATGTCACTGTACTATTATTTAAACTTTACTTCCAACAGAAGCAAGCTTTCAATTATAGGTGGCTTACATAATATATAAATCTATTATTATTATTATTATTATTATTATTATTAAAATGGAATATGAACGCCGCTGCGGTGACGCAGGCCAAGCTGCTCACGCGTCCCGGAGGAATGGATCCGTTTCGTGGGAAAGCTGGCAGCTGCAAGAACGAACACAAGGCGTAGGCTATATGTGAGAAGACAGGGTTAAGAAGACTCGCTCGCCGGGCTGCAGGAGTACGAAGAAAAGGGAAGAAAAAAATATATCCTCATCAGTCATCAGAATGCTGCTTCTTATCTGTGGAAGCGAAGCGACACTTTCCGTGCTGGCAATGGCATTGCACAGCGGCAATTCATGATCAATTCTAACGTATACACGAGAAACGCAGAAGACGGAACATTTCTTTAGCTAAAGACAGTTGGCATGCTACAACGTAACTGAAGTTACGTAAAAGTAAACAAAACATTCCATCAAAAATTGCTAACAATCTGCTTTAAGCACGGTTTTCAATTTTTGTTTTTAAAAATAACAAAAATACGTAGATGAAATTATTGGGGATCATCAGTGTGGTTTCAGGCGTAATAGATCGACTAATGATCAGATTTTTTATATTCGACAGATATTGGAGAAAAAAATGGGAGTATAAGGGTACAGTACATCAGTTATTCAAAGATTTAAAAAAGGCGTATGACTCGGTTAAGAGAGAAGTTTTATATAACATTCTTATTGAATTTGGTATTCCAAAGAAAATATTTCGATTAATTAAAATGTGTCTTAGTGAAACTTACAGCAGAGTCCGTATAGGCTAGTTTCTATCTGATGCTTTTCCAATTCACTGCACTATCATCTTTACTTTTTAACTTCGTTCTAGAATATGCCATTAGGAAAGTTCAGGATAACACAGAGGGTTTGGAATTGAACGGGTTACATCAGCTTCTTGTCTATGCGGATGACGTGAATATGTTACGAGAAAATCCACAAACGATTAGAGAAAACGCGGAAATTCTACTGGAAGCAAGTAAAGAGATAGGGTTGGAGGTAAATCCCGTAAAGACTAAGTATATGATTATGTCTCGTGATCAGAATATTGTACAAAATGGAACTATAAAAGTTGGAGATTTATCCTTCGAAAAGGTGGAAAAATTCAAATATCTTGGAGGAACAGTAACAAATATAAATGACACTCGGGAGGAAATTAAACACAGAATAAATATGGGAAATGCCTGTTATTATTCGGTTGAGAAGCTTTTGTCATCTAGTCTTCTGTCAAAAAATCTGAAAGTTAGAATTTATAAAACAGTTATATTACCGGTTGTTCTGTATGGTTGTGAAACTTGGACTCTCACTTTGAGAGAGGAACAGAGATTGAGGGTGTTTGAGAATAAGGTTCTTAGAAAAATATTTGGGCCCAAGAGGGATGAAGTTACAGGAGAATGGAGAAGTTACACAACGCAGAGCTGCACGCATTGTATACTTCACCTGACATAATTAGGAACATAAAATCCAGACGTTTGAGATAGGCAGGACATGTAGCGCGTATGGGCGAGTTCAGAAATGCATATAGAGTGTTAGTTGGGAGGCCGGAGGGAAAAAGACCTTTGGGGAGGCCGAGACGTAGATGGGAGGATAATATTAAAATGGATTTGAGGGAGGTGGGATATGATGATAGAGACTGGATTAATATTGCAGAGGCTAGGGACCGATGGCGGGCTTATATGAGGGCGGCAATGAACCCCCGGGTTCCTTAAAAGCCACTTCTAAGTAAGTAAGTAATCATTTTAATTTTCACAAAAATCGACTGAATTTTATAACTGACAAATATATCGTCGTTGTTCCTGCAATAACTTCTATGTGACATATTTATCGATTTATCGATTTTTGCTCTATTAAATAACTTAAATAGTGATACAGCAAATAATAAAATCTTCTATATGTAATTATATCTCTTTGTTTAGAAAATGTAAGAACTCACAGTCTCCTATGTATGGCTGCCGTAGGATGAATAAATGTGTTTTTTCTTCCTACTGAAAACTTGTATATTTTGCATTTTGCACTTAGGAGTTATTGCAGCAACAACGACGATATACATAACACCAGAAGAAATGTCCCAACTCTTTTGGCAGAATCTAAATGTCACATTACAGCTGGATTAAGACACAGTAGGAACTATGGACCAAGATTATACAATTCAGTATTGAAAAATAATTCAGACCTACGCGATTTATACATACTTATATTTAAAAATAAAGTAAAAATGTTTATACATTTTTATTACACAACTTTTAACACTATATCACTTCGGAATATGTATTATATGCCTTTCTCGTGTTAAATTTTACTGTACCTGGTTAACATGTTTCGGTCTGATATTGGTCTTCTTCAGCACTTGTTGTTGCTGGTCTTGGCGCATTTTGTTTTGTTTCCTATGTAGTGTAATGTAGAGTCAAAGAGTGTTTGTGTTCTGAAATTGAGTTGTGTGTTGAGAATTTCATTTCACACAAAAACACTCAAAATCAGTTATCCGGCACTGGCTTTGTCCCAGAGTTGCCGCATACGAGGAATTCTACTGTATCGTGCAAATTTTATGTATCAATATGAAGCCTATGGAAAAATTTTACAAAACATTTGAAATAATTCCACGCACTCCAAACAATAATCTAATCATCTCTAAGCGATTTTTAGGTACATGGCATTTTTCTTCCAGCTATTTGAAGCAAGATTTGTAATGTCTCTTTTTTCATGATCTATTTTTTTCCTCTGCGAATTACTTCTTGCAGAACGTATTGTTGGGTCAATAACAAAACCAATGTTCTTCTTCTTATCGATTACGATTATGTCAGCACGTTTATTGCAACCTTCGGCTGAGATACATGGTACTTCTTCATAGGTTTTAAAATTTTCAAATTTGCTAAGGCATTTAGCAATGTTACCCCTCCTGCAACACAGTTTTAAATAATTATTCAGAAACCAGAATATTCCTCAATTCCAATTAGGACTATGTTATACTTGTAGACTTTCCTTACGCGGTTTATTGACAAGAAATATTTTATTGAACAGAAACTCCTGCGTAATTCTTTCAATTATGAACACCCACTTGTAAAATATTCCTGGAAGCAAAACTTATTGTTTTTCTCTTCAGACAAGAAGACCGTCTGGTGATGCAAATACCAAGGTGGTATAGTAGTTGCATAGTTTTGCCAGACGAGGACACTACACATATCTGAGCCGACCGGTTCTAACAGACGACTAAGATAAATTTCTTCATGATTACCTCCACCAATTATAGTGGAATGAAGATTTGGATACTACAAAGACAAGTATATAAAAAAAAGCATTTTATAATATGCACACGTACCGTACCAGCAGACATTACACAAATAATCACCTTCATTATTTCCTCGCGTTCAAGACAGATTGTAACCCCTGCCAAGTTAGTAACGGTTCAAATTTCCAGATAAGCCAACCACAATCAATGGGGCCGCTTGATAGAAAAATAACCGACTATAATTTTTTTTTCGAAACAGGAGCCAGTAATGATAATGATGTTGATGTTGTTGATGGGGATAATACCGGGTGATTCAGTAAAACGTACAAAAATTAAACAGAAAATAGAGGTGATGTACTGAGCATTTTGAGATAGGGAATTTGGGGCCTGCGATGCCACATTAAGGCCATGAAGTCAGATTCGCTGTAAATACAGTTTTACTGTAAATAATCTTTCCGATTACAAACTTGAATAACTATCGTTAGGAGACACTTAGAAACATGATATTGGTACCAATGGAAAGAGAAACAGTTATCCCATATGTGAATGCCATAAGTAAGTAAAGTACTGGGTTGTACTATGATCATATTTGCAAGCCCTACTCAGAAATTAAGTATTTCCAGACCCATGTTGATATAATCATTTTTTTCTTCTATACATAATTGAGACGAATCCATACTTGAAGTTTTCCCACTTTTTTCATTACAGCCTGTACACACATAGATAGGTAGGTAGGTAGGTAGGTAGCTGGGTGGGTAGGTGGACAGACAGACAGACAGGCAGGCAGGCAGGCAGGCAGATTAGATAGATAACATTAGATAGATAACATTAGATAGATAGATAGATAGATAGATAGATAGATAGATAGATAGATAGATAGATAGATAGATAGATAGATAGATAGATAGATAGATAGATAGATAGATAGATAGATAGATAGATAGATAGATAGATAGATAGATAGATAGATAGATAGATAGATAGATAGATAGATAGATAGATAGATAGATAGATAGATAGATAGATAGATAGATAGATAGATAGATAGATAGATAGGTAGATAGATAGGTAGATAGATAGATAGATAGATAGATAGATAGATAGATAGATAGATAGATAGATAGATAGATAGATAGATAGATAGATAGATAGATAGATAGATAGATAGATAGATAGATAGATAGATAGATAGATAGATAGATAGATAGATAGATAGATAGATAGATAGGTAGATAGATAGGTAGATAGATAGGTAGATAGATAGATAGGTAGGTAGATAGATAGATAGATAGATAGATAGATAGATAGATAGATAGATAGATAGATAGATAGATAGATAGATAGATAGATAGATAGATAGATAGATAGATAGATAGATAGATAGATAGATAGATAGATAGATAGATAGATAGATAGATAGATAGATAGATAGATAGATAGATAGACAGACAGACAGACAGACAGACAGACAGACAGACAGACAGACAGACAGACAGACAGACAGACAGACAGACAGACAGACAGACAGACAGACAGATAGATAGATAGATAGATAGATAGATAGATAGATAGATAGATAGATAGATAGATAGATAGATAGATAGATAGATAGATAGATAGACGAATGGATGGACAGACAGACAGACATGAAAGGCCTTCAAAATGATAGGAACATGTCCTGCTTTGGTAGCTTAGAAATGACAGAAATGACAAGTGACACGGAATGTGCTGGTGGAACGAAATTTGTGAACAGAGGGATAGCGGGAAAATCCGAAAATTCATCTCCCTTTGCCCACTATTTAGGTTTCTCTAGTAAATGCCGGTAATCGAACCCGATTTGTCGTAATGTTATAAGCGGATACTTAGTAACCAGAGGGGCTGCAGATTCATTATAATCGTGTTGAAAGGCAAGATGGAAATAAATTACACAACCTATGCACAGGTAATAAATTATTAATAACAATGAGTTTTGAATTAATATCTCGAATGAAGCATGCAATGCTGTATAATAAGTCTCGAAAAACCCTAATAAGCTGAAGTAATTATTTACGTAAAAAAATTACATACTCACAGAAGTGAAAACTGTAAAGAAAACCCCGGCCAAGAATTCTTTTGTTATGTTACAGAAATCCTTCTTTACATGCAACCAATTTACTACTTACAGCGAGTAATTTATGAAGGTACTTACCAGCAATAAATATTAATGTTCATTACCGCATAAATATCATTATTGAAAGCAGTCATAAATTCTGTTAGCCTTATTATACTGAAATTCGCCCAGTGAATTTGACTAAAGAACTATTTAAGCAATATATATGTAAATACCTGGTTCGAAATGAGTTTCTTTTTTTTCTGCAATATAATATTGAAACAAGAAATGTCAGCTACATTGCCATATCCGGAAACTAATTCTACTGCTGTAAAAATAACAGTAACATAATCCTTTCTCTGACATACCGTATCTTGTTTTTTTGAAGTGACAAATGCAGTCTACAGGAAGTGTCGCAATACAAGTTTAATTACGCATTCGAGCATTACTAATGATGGCGGTTTCAGAGTGATATATTCAATCGTATACAGAGTGCCAAATAATTAGATGTGTTTTTAAACTGTCTTATCTCAAAGACGGGGAGGCATTGCACGAATTTCACCGATTGAGACGCTTACTTCAGAGTTCACAAGAATATCACAAACTTCTGATTTCATTCATTCATAATTTTCTGCCCAAAGGCAGGTCTTTCACTGCAAACCCAGCATTATCCTAACTTCGCCAGTTGCACCCCCTGTCTCTTTTGTTTTTATACGAGAAGGAATACCTTATTCTTCACGACATTTTTATTTAAGATACTCTTTATTATTAATATTGCAACGCAATTTTTTATACTTTCGAAATATGACTTCATCATCAATTAAAAAATAAATTTGCTTAAGTTGTCGAACTTAGGGAGGCTTACCTTAGTACAGTAGTGTCAGAGTTGTAAGCTCCAAAACCGGTTGTGGAGCTAGAGGCGGAGCGTGAACTTGCTTATGTCTGTGAAAACATCGGAGCACGCAACGAGTCTAGTGGGCGCTCCGCTCCGTTTAGTCACTGTCTGACAACGCTGCCTTAGTATTACAATAACACAATTTATTATCAATGTCACAATATTTAAGAATTAAGAATTACATACTTTTACATGCAATTGATTTGCGAGTGTTAGTCGATTTTTATAGGTGTGTTTGTATAAATTTTCATTTAAGCCTATTATAAAGTGGAATTAGGATATAAATTGTAATTACTTAATTATGCATCATGTTTATTCAATATCTCATTATACAGTATGGAAGCTCCTTATGTGCATGATAATTATTTTATATTTAAGTATTACCACAGTCTAGTATATACAGTCACGAAGCTCAATACGTAGTAAATATGCATCCATAGATAGTTGCTAACCACTAGGATCGATAATATCGCCTCATTACAGACAATGCGAAATAGTACCTGCACAGTAAACTGTTGCTAGCACCCTCACAACTCAAGCTTTGCGACTGTATATACTAGACTGTAGTACTTACTTACTGGTTTTTAAGGAACCCGGAGGTTCATTGCCGCCCTCACATAAGCCCGCCATTGGTCCCTATCCTGAGCAAGATTAATCCAGTCTCTATCATCATATCCAACCTCCTTCAAATCCATTTTAATATTATCTTCCCGAAAGGTCTTTTTCCCTCCGGCCTCCCAACTAACACTCTATATGCATTTCTGGATTCGCCAAAACGTGCTACATGCCCTGCCCATCTCAAACGTTTAGATTTAATGTTCCTAATTGTCAGGTGAAGAATACAATGCGTGCAGTTCTGTGTTGTGTAACTTTCTCCATTCTCCTGTAACTTCATCCCTCTTAGCTCCAAATATTTTCCTATGCATCTTATTCTAAAACACCCTTAACCTATGTTCCTCTCTCAAAGTGAGAGTCCAAGTTTCACAACCATAAAGAACGACCGGTAATATAACTGTTTTATAAATTCTAACTTTCAGATTTTTTGACAACAGACTGGATGATAAAAGCTTTTCAACCGAATAATAACAGGCATTTCCCATATTTATTCTGTGTTTAATTTCCTCCCGAGTATCATTTATATTTGTTCAACTACATTCCTTAATAAGTATTTTTTTTTTTTTTTAATTTTGTGTTACAAGAAAATACTGATATTTAACCATTTTTTAAATGAATTTATTTTTATTAGACAATCTATCAAAGGTAGAGCAGTGATCTTGCATCATGTTGTAGATATGACATGCATAAATATACACAAAAAATTTCATCACATAATGTTGGATAGTTTTTGAGTTATGTGGGAAACCTTCATCACTGCACAGTGAACTGAATTTTGAAAAAAAAAAAAAAAAAAAATGTAAATCATTTTTTTTTCATCGTAAAAATATTTTTTCATATATCAGAAGGACAATGTTTTACACGTACTAATTTTCATTATTGTAGAAGATACAGCAATGGAGGAAAAAATGTTGAAAAGTTCCAAAATTTTACTGCTGTAAGCTGTACCTAACCCCTTAAATATTTATGTACGTAATGTTTTTAGGATCAATACTACATAAAATTCCGGACTCTACTCATCAGATTGTATTAAATGCAAAGGGATTCGATTGCAGTTTATTAATGATCACACATTTGTTCGATCTACTTTATCGAATGTACACTAAGTTACGTGTATCATAAGTTATTCAATTAAGTCTGGGTGAAGAATAGAACAACAAATTTTGCTCCGTAAGAAATGCGAATAAAAAAGAACACTGGCAAAGACAATAACCCGAAGAGCCAGAAGATAGAGGCCAAATTAAAACGGAATGAGTCATCTCTGAGAAGGACAGAGCAATTCGGGAACCTATTAAGGTAGTAAAACATTAATTTCATAAGACAGATGAAACTCCACCTTGCAATCTGGACCATTATCGACCAACTGACGTTCATTTTACATCGGCGTGCTGGACTTTACCTAGCGACCTTGCTCACCACTGTAAAAATAAGACAAAAAGGCCGACAGGTTTGAAACAGCCAAAGAATGGCCTAGGGGTAACATTGTTAGATTCATCATGAACAAGTAGTAAATAAGCTATTGATACGAAAATGACAAATGTGATCCGAGATATAAAACAGACTGAAAAAAAAAAAACTTTTATTTTGTTTTTATTTCTTCGAAAGATAAAAATCTTCGTTGTCTCTCTCATATGCAGTACGTCGGACGCAAGAGCTACTGCCATGGCTAGAGGCGCTGATACAATAAATCTCGCGCAGTCGTACTCTCCAGCAAGTGGGAGGTCTTTTTTCTTAAAGAAGAGTAGACGAAGGATTTATGTGCTACGAAATATTTGGTTATGTAAAGCAGGTTCGAAGCACTGCCCAGAGAAATTCAAAGTGCGCCTTATGATGAATAATTTAGAGAAATATTTCCAAAACAGCAATAATAATAATAATAATAATAATAATAATAATAATAATAATAATAATAATAATAATAATAATAATAATAAATAATGATTCGGATTTGAACAGCAACTGGTATTTTCTCCCCTCTATTTTAGGCTTAAATACTTCATTAAAGTTCTAGGATGCCACAATAAAGATGGCACAGATTTTATTGGTAATATAAATGTAAAACTAGAGGGGGAGAATGAAATAAGGAGAAAGAGAGGGATATAGAAAAGAGAAAGGAAAGGAATAAATAAAAAGAGAAACAAACGGAAAAGAAGAGACAGAAAGAACAAAAAGGAAGAGATAGAAACAAGAAAGAGAGAAAGAAACACAAACATAGAGAATGAAAACCAAAAACAGAGAGAAAAAAGCAGACCAAATGACAGAAAGTAGGACAAAAAGCAGAGAGAATGAAAGAGAGAAAAAAAAAACTGACAGAAGGAACCAAAAAAACTGAAAAAGAACCAAAAACAGAGATAAAGAGATATAAAACTGAGAGAAAGAAGCAAAAGAACAGAGAGAAAGAACCAAAAAAACAGAGTAAAAGAACCAAAAAAGCAGAGAAAGAATAAAAAACAGAGATAATTAAACAAAACAGAGAGAAATTAAAAATGATTGAAAGTAGAACAAAAAGAAACAAAAAGCAGATTGAATGAACCAAAAACAGACAGAAGGAACCAAAAAAGAAGTTAAAAAGATCCAAAAACAGAGCAAAAGAAAGGAGATATAAAACAGAGAGTAAGAAGCGAAAGAACAGAGAGAAAGAACAAAAAACAAAACAGAGTAAAAGAACAAAAAAGAGAGTAAAAGAACAAAAAACAAAGAATAAAAAACAGAGAGAATTAAATAAAAACAGAGAAAAGGTACCAAATGACAGAAAGTAGAAAGACAAAAAACAGATTGAATGAACCAAAAACAGACAGAAGGAACCAAAAAAAAGAAGTTAAAAAGAACCAAAAACAGAGGTAAGAGAGATATAAAACAGAGAGAAAGAAGCAAAATAACAGAGAGAAAGAACCAAACAAAACAGAGTAAAAGAAGAAAAACAGAGAAAGAATAAAAAACAGAGATAATTAAATAAAAACAGAGAAAAGGTACCAAATGACAGAAAGTAGGACAAAAGCAGATTGAATGAACCAAAAACAGACAGAAGGAACCAAAAAAGAAGTTGAAAAGAACCAAAAACAGAGAGAAAGAGAGATAAAACTGAGAGAAAGAACAAAAAACAGAGAGTAAGAAACAAACAAAACAGAGTAAAAAGAACCAAAAACAGAGAAAGAAGCAAAAAACAGAGATAATTAAATAAAAACAGAGAAAAGGTACCAAATGACAGAAAGTAGGACAAAAAACAGATTGAATGAACCAAAAACAGACAGAAGGAAAAAAAAAAAAGAAGTTAAAAGAAAAAAACAGAGGTAAAGAGATATAAAACTGAGAGAAAGAAGCAAAATAACAGAGAGAAAGAACCAAAAAAACAGAGTAAAAAGAAAAACAGAGAAAGAATAAAAAACAGAGATAATTAAATAAAAACAGAGAAAAGGTACCAAATGACAGAAAGTAGGACAAAAGCAGAGAGAATGAACAAAAAACAGACAGAAGGAACCAGAGAAAAAAGAACTGAAAAATAACCAAAAACAGAGATAAAGAGATATAAAGAAAGAAGAAGTAAAAGCAAAAGAACAGAGAGAAAGAACCAAACAAAACAGAGTAAAAGAACCAAAAAAAAAAGAGTAAAAGAACAAAAAACAGAGAAAGAAAAAAAGCAGAGAGAAAGTACCAAATGACAGAAAGATATAAAAAGATGGAAAGAAAATAAAAGGAGATAAAGAAAAACGGAGAGAGAGAAACAAAAATAAGAGAGTAAGAAGCAAACAAGATGGAAAAATGAATAAGAACACAAATGGAATGAAAAAGAAGAGGGAAAGGAAGAGAGAATCAAAAAGAGAGAAAAAATAGAACAAAATACACAGAAAAATAGGGAGAAAAGTTACAAGGAAATTGGAAGAGAGAGGAAAATGAAAAAAATAAAGTGAAAGGTGCCATAAAGAAGGGAAAACAATGAGAGAAAAAGAAACAATAAATAGAGAGGAACAAAAATAAAGGAAGAGAGAGAAACAATGACGGGATAGAAAGAAACAATAAACTTAAAGAAACAAGAAAGAAAGAGACAAAGGAGAGAGCGGAACATAAAAGATTGAGAAAGAAAAAGCGAGAGGAAGAAACAAAAACAGAGAGAAAAAAAGGAGAAAACGATACAAAAAGGCAGAAAAAGACAAAACATAGAGGAAGAAACAAAAAAGAGAGAGAGTGAGAAGAAACAAAAGAGAGAAAGTAACAAAATAGAGGGTAAAAAATAGAAAGAAACTAAAAAAGCGAGAACAAGAAACAGATATAAACAAGAAAGGAGAGAGGGGACACAAGGAGAGAAATAAATAACAAACAGAATGTACGGCAATAAAAAAATAGAGAAACCATAAGAGAAAAAGCCAAATTGAGAGAGAAATGAAACCGTACATAAGGACAGCCAGACCAGGAGACAAATTAATGAAAGAGAATTTCAGCCAGCCGAAAACGAGAAAGAGAGGAAGAAATTCAGGAATACACAGAAGGAAAATAGAAGGAAAGTATGAGATTACAGATTATGTTAATTATGAATTGGTAGCCGAGAGTGAACAAACTTTTGATGGTAGCAATGAACAACGACAATTGTTTTTTATTGCCGCAACCAAGTGCACCACATGGCTGTGACAGGGCAAGATCTGGAATAACGCTGAAGGTCGAGTTCTTTGCTCCGTCTCAATAGGTATGATCTTGTCATATAACCTCAGACATAACGGTCTGCAACTGCAAGCAAAGACACTTTTATACGTCTCAAGTTTCCAATTTAATGCCTTTACTTTCAGGGGTTTGAAAATATATCTTTGAAACTACATAACCTCCAGACAATTACTTTTGTTTTAGTTTGTTTCTAGAAATTAGAATGTTCCAGTTCCAGATATAAAATAACATTTACAGGTAAGTATTAATAACAGTGGAAATTAAAGATTCCTATGCTGTTGTTTTCGTTTGGAAATAATAGCAAGATACATTATGAAACAAGTTTATAATGTTACTAGCCGTACCCGTGCGCTCCGCTACACCCGTTAGAAATAAATATAAAGTAATTACACAATTAAAATAAGACATTTGATCCAGGGAACATTCGTGTTTGATAGAAGGATAAATCGTTTAATATGTTACTTAATTTAAATCGCATCCAAATAATTAAAATGCGATCATTTTTGGACCAGAGACACTCATTTGGTGCAATGACAATTCCTTTAACATATTTCTTAATTTTTATTACATGCAACCATAGTTTAATGAAGATTGACATCATTTAGATTTAATGTGTATATTTTATTTTACTTGTTATAGGTTTCCATTGAATTATGGTAATAACTTAATTTTAACCCTTGTTTTCTACGTATTCAGTAAATGGCGCTTGGCCCACTATGGTACTGAACCCTCAAATAACTTAAATTATATTATATAATATTACACTATATATTATATTATATAGTATTATATTATATAGTATTATATTATATTATATTATATTATATTATATCAGAAGTTACTGTAATAACATTATAGAATTATGTCCATCTAGAGAAACTACACTTTCCGGTGGTGAAATAATTAATTATACAAATCGGTTAATTTAGCTTCCGATATTACTTCATACAAACACAGAAACATTCTCTGTAGGCTATCTTTCATAGCTTTTGATTTTTGCCCCTTATAGACGAAGTCATTTGTTTTTAATTCATTACACGGCCTTAGATGGCAGTTATTTTAATTTTAAAACTCATTTATCTCATTAAATATCAGTCCTATCAAAATTTTTCAAGGAATAAAACTTATCGCAAATTATTTTTAAAGAAACGTTTGTTATGTAACATTTTCACAAAAATCAATAATAAGCGAGATATTTCGATTTATTTAATTCAGGCCCCCATATAGCCCCCATTTTAAATAATGTATTTTGAATGCCATATAGCCTAAAATCTAAGTTACAACGAACTTAATTTATATTCCAATTTTCATCGAAATCCGTTCAGCCATTATCACGTGAAAAGGTAACAAACATACAGACAGACAGACAGACAGACAGACAGACATACAAACAAAAATTTCAAAAAGCGATTTTCGGTTTCAGGGTGGTTAATTATATACGTTAGGACCAATTATTTTTGGAAAATCGAAAATTACCAGAAAAATTTCCGCTACAGATTTATTATTAGTATAGATAAGTTACTTTACATATTTTTATTTGGTAACAACATTAAAAATCTTCGCATTGCTAAAAGTGTGCATTACTGTATCAGTGACGTAAAATATTGCCTTGCCAACTAAAACGTCATGACTTCTATTATGACGGCATAACTTGTGCTAAATTGTGCCATAAATATATAAAGAAGTGATTTGTCGTGGTGTAATATTTAATATATCATTGTTGTCATAGCAACCCTTTCTTCATAGACTATAATATCAAATTACCTATCATTGCAAATTTGTTGTTATTTCATTATTCATTGTTTTGCAGTGATGTCGCATAAATAAATAACATGTTTATAATGTTGTACAGTTATTGCATTCGTGAATTACTCCGAGAAGGAGTAAAAATCGTGCTCAGGGAGTTATGCTAACTCATGCTTAACAAAGATACACATAATTATTAGACATGAAATGGATTAGAGATAATTTGTATAAACAAAAGCCGCCCTAAATAAGGGTCCGATAGATCGGCCTACTAATCAATTCATAAAGAATAATAAGTAAACAAAACAATTTTGTGACACTTGGAAAGAAAAAGAAAAACATTAAGATAAGAAAACGTAGGAAATCATTTACAATAAAAATTTTGTTTGGTACAAATGATTACTAATTATAGCTAAGGATGATTTTAACACGTGAGATCCTATGGCATCAATCGTTGCATCAGAAATTTTGTATTGTTTAAGTTGATTTAAAGTTTCACCTGGGATCGTGCCATCGGGCACCGAACATGAGCCCAAAAACTGTCCATTGTGTAATGTAACATTGTGCTCCAAGATGCTGACAACAAGGCTCATATATGACTTGTTTTTCACGACACACCTCTTGTGGCTGTTGCTTATGCATCTCAAAACGGATTGTGGGATTAAGAATGGCACCCTTATCCTTCTGCCGATCAATTATGATGATATCAGCCCGTCTAGTAGAGCCATCAGAAGAGACGCAACCAACCTCCTCATAAACCTCATAGGAAGCATTCTGAGGATTGAAGCTGCGATGAGAGAACGAACCGTATTATGTCTGTTGATTGGGAGCAATTCTCCATGATGGCAGAAATCCAAGACGTGAGGAAGCGTTTCTTGCTCGTCGCATCTTCTGCAACGGGTTGAGTCAAGAGTTCTACCAGGAAGTACGTACAGGTATTGTATTACAGTTCATCTTAATGGCTTTCGTCCACTGACTGCTCGAAAGTCCCATTTTTGGTTGAGATCCACGAATTACCTTTCTTCCAGTGAGAATAGAAAACAACTCCCAAACCTTTACTTTTCAATTTGCTCCATTGATGAAAAGAATCTTCACGCAATGCTTTTCTTAGTTTTTAGAAGAATAAATCAACTTAAAAATACAATTCCAATTTTAGCAATTTAACTCGTACAAACAAATAAATACATATTAAACAAAGACATATATTCTTTAAAAATTAAATTCTGGCATCCTCAGAAGATCAATTACAATGTTCAATTTTTAATTTTAACAAAATTAGAATTAAATATGAAATGAAAATCAATAAAGAAAAAACTAAAATTATAGCCTTCTGCGGAAAATACCCTGTGCCTAGCAAAATATGTTTAGATTCAAAAATATTAGAAAGACTAAATTATTTTACATATCTCGGATACACATTATTTTCTTTTGATGAAGTAGACATTTCACAGAAAATTTATAAATACACCAAAACAATGGGAATAATTAACAACATTATGAAACCTTCCCTAGTACAAAGGCATACTAGAATTCGCCTATACGAGGCCTGGCGAGACCTGTACTTTGTTACGGCAGTGAAGCGCGGACACTGAAGAAGAAAGACGAAAGCAGAATAACAGCTAATGAAATGAAATTTATGAGATATACAGCGGGATATACGAAATGGGATCAAGATGTAATGGAAGAATTACAACTAGAACCTGTAATTAATCACGTAAAACATTATCAGAACAACTGAATAAATCATCTGTATCGCATGCATAGAGGTAGAATCCCAAAAGTCATGCTCCACTATCGTCCAAACGGGAAGAGATCTCTCGGTCGTCCAAAGAAGCGCTGGATTGAAAATTCAACTGTGAGATCGTAACAGGCCATTTGGCCTAATACTTGAAGGAAAGAAGAAGAAGAAGAATTAAATTTTTAACGCTATTTTTGAATTTGTTAACACTAACATTTTCCAAACTCGGATATTTTCCCATTATTTTGTTATATAACTTTGGACCAAAATAGGTGCCATGATTGAGATCTGTGCTTTTGAAACACTTCTGTTCCTCCAGTCGTATAAAATCGGATCTTTTAGTTCTGTATTTATAATGATACAATTTGAATTTATTGCTACTTTTATGTATGAAATTTAATAAAGCGTTATAATAAATTTATCTAATTTTAAGAATATTAAAATCAGTGAACTAAGGTTCGAATAAATAATCAAGAGGTTCCTTAAGGGATATTTTCAGTATTATTTCCTGAACTAGTGTTAGTGGAGTGAGATAATAGATTGAAATATTGACTGATAAATATGACCGAAGTACTGTATAACAAAGAAATAAATTGTTTTACGTAATCTATTGCACAAGTTCATAATATGTTTATGCCATCGTAAATGCTCGTCGATTGTAATACTTAAATAGAAAGCATTTCATCTTTCACGTAATTAAGAACCTTCCAACTTCATTTAGGAAATCGTATGGTACAGGCCAAATAGGGGAAACTCGGCTAATTCCGCAGTACGGGTAATTCCGAAGTAGTGCATTTATGATTTCACTGAGGCTTTACAATAGCGTGAACGAAAATTTTGAGAGAGTGTCAACAGGAGCATGTTATATGCAGTACTATAGAAAAAAATGAAGGATATTTGTCGACACCTCTGTCGGCAATACAGTGAAACATCGAAAGTTGGCTGTTTTTCGTGTTTTGCTACACAGCTGTGAAGAAAGTGAGCAATGTTATACAAAATTGTTCCTTTTATATTACTTACTTACTTACTGGCTTTTAAGGAACCCGGAGGTTCATTGCCGCCCTCACATAAGCCCGCCATTGGTCCCTATCCTGGGCAAGATTAATCCATTTTCTATCATCATATCCCACCTCCCTCAAATCCATTTTAACATTATCTTCTTATCTACGTCTCGGCCTTCCTAAAGGTCTTTTTCCCTCCGGCCTCCCAACTAACACTCTATATGCATTTCTGGATTCGCCCATACGTGCTACATGCCCTGACCATCTCAAACGTCTGGAGTTAATGTTCCTAATTATGTCAGGTGAAGAATACAATGCGTGCAGTTCTGTGTTGTGTAACTTTCTCCATTCTCCTGTAACTTCATCCCTCTTAGCCCCAAATATTTTCCTAAACACCTTATTCTCAAACACCCTTAACCTATGTTTCTCTCTTAAAGTGAGAGTCCAAGTTTCACAACCATACAGAACAACCGGTAATATAACTGTTTTATAAATTCTAACTTTCAGATTTTTTGACAACAGACTGGATGATAAAGCTTCTCAACCGAATAATAACAGGCATTTCCCATATTTATTCTGTGTTTAATTTCCTCCTGAGTATCATTTATATTTGTTACTGTTGCTCCAAGATATTTGAATTTCTCCACCTCTTCAAAAGATAAATCTCCAATTTTTGTATTTCCATTTCGTACAATATTCTGGTCACGAGACATAATCATATACTTTGTCTTTTCGGGATTTACTTCCAAACCTATCTCTTTACTTGCTTCCAGTAAAATTCCCGTGTTTTCCCCTAATCGTTTGTGGATTTTCTCCTAACATATTCACGTCATCCGCATAGACAAGCAGCTGATGTAATCCGCTCAATTCCAAACCCTCTCTGTTATCCTTAACTTTCCTAATGGCATACTCTAGAGCAAAGTTAAAAAGTAAATGTGATAGTGCATTTCCTTGCTTTAGCCCACAGTGAATTGGAAACGCATCTGACAGAAACTGACCTGTACGAACTCTGCTGTACGTTTCACTGAGACACATTTTAAATAATCGGACTGGTTTCCTAACGAATTCCTTTTATATTATTTTCATAACGTATTTCATAATTATTTACAACTGCGGAATTAGCCAAGTCCTATTGCGGATTTATCCGCACTATTGCGGAATTACCCGAGTTATTCTTTTTCAACTGTAATGTATGTACAACTAAATATATTTGCATTTTAATAGGTCTCTTTATTTCATTTGGTAATGAAAGGTTTCGTCCATGTCTACATACTTTGATAATATTTTTCAATAAAATTTTGATAAAATATAATAGATTTACTTCTTAATATTGCGGAATTAGCCGAGTCTCCCTTATTTATCTTAATTCGAGAATCCCTCATCATTCTGTATTGTCCACCACAAGTACCATTCTAGTTGTCGCAGGCAATCGAAGACCAAATCGCGAAATGTTAAGCCCATGTGATAAAACTAAGCTATTGTGGAGTCATAAATTTTATTAATGCTTGTTCTTAAACCCGGCGAAGGACACTTCCAAAACAAAGTCGTTGTTCCCTTGGTAGCCCATGACGTGTTCGCAATGTCTGCTGCTACCACTCTCAATTGCAGCCGGGCTCACTTCAGCTGGTATTGACGAATCTGGACAAGGTATAGCTTTGGTTTATCATTATTAGCAGTAGGCGTACATAATCAGGTTCTCGCCTACGTGGGTCTTTATATGTTGTGAAACCAGATTAGAGATCTGCTTCCTGCCTTTATCATTTTAAATTTACGATTGTTCAATTGTGCGGCCTGAAGGCGAACTGTCACTACTTCAATTCTGAGTTATGAATGTTGCCAAGACCATAAAACAAAACTACAGTATATCCCCGTCTGTTTACTCGCTGGTAGCGCAATGCCACCATATTGCAGGCTGCCATATCGTATTGTTTATGAAGAAAGGCGCAGAATTATGTCTAGCATAGTTTTGGAAATATCACACATTTATTCAATTCTCGGAGAGGAATCAACGAAGTCGACTATACTGCGACCTCAAGGCCATTGTACTAATTGATCATTTAGGACAGTGATGTCAAAGCAAGCTCATTTTTCTGACCTTGACGTCGTGCGCGGGCAGCAAGCGCTAAGTATGGAAAGAGGGAGGGTTGTGTATATGAATAAGCAGCCTGTTGGATTAAGAAAACAGTGGTGCACAAACTTCAAACGGAACGTGTAATTTTATGTCGTTATTTTATATGGCTTCTTTCTGTTTGATATTATCTATATTGTCTGTAAAACAAAAGTACTAACACTGATTTCTTAATATTGCACTTTTATTTTAAATCTTAATAACATAATAGAGAGTTAAGAAGGAATATTCACTTAAATTCCATAGTAGTATAATATTATACTGTATTAAGTGGATGAAACACATCATTCATAAAGAAAGTGATATTCCAAAGAAAGAGATTAAGTATGACATGATAAGTTGGAATTTATATTGATGGTATCTTTAGCCTTACAAAAGTAATCAATAAACTAATCAAAACAATATTCCAGTACAAAGCAAAGTTACCTAGGTACTGTATCCGTTTTAAGTGTAACTAATATTACATAACAAAACTCTTATCGCATTATGCTTTTAAGGTGATATTGGTTACCAACTTCCTATCATCAGAATATTTGATTATTTTCTGGAAATGAGCTGAAGCTATAGAACTGACATTTTTACAACACATGGGCACGTATCTTTCGCTTATAATGTAACAGTAGTTGCTTTGTTAATTAATTTCCTTACAAACAATTTCCATGCAAATATTTTCAAAATTTTCAATACACTAGCTTCAGTAATACATATATACGGTATATTAGATACGAAAATATTCTGTAAGGCTACTAAATAAATAGGTCTATACCTGAAAATTTCACTTTTCTATTACGAAAAGTTGAGAAAATATTTCTTTTGAATAAAAAAATCAAACTTGTGAAAAAGGAGCATTAAAATTAATACTAACATTCTTATAACGCACTTATACTTCTCAGGCAAATCTAAAAATTAACATGGATACAGTTTTAATAAGTTCTCTTCCCTTTATCTATTGAATCAGTGCTGGCCATCCCTGAATATATCTCGACCAAGCGGCATATACCACGTCTTTCGTCTGTCTCTTTTCTTTCCGCTGTAAAGCGCTCAGGCTCTCCTGAGCTCTAAAGCGCGCGCTTTCTCCTGTGGGCATCAATTCACATGCCTGATTTAGGAGGAGGAAAGTGTCCCCGAAAGCTGTATCTGGTTCGACATCGTTTTACGCCACTCTCCGTCACGATTTCTGACGAGATGAAAATAAGTTAAAAGAGAAACGATATGAAATAAAAGAAGTAGTATGAAAGAAGGGAAAATGTGAAATAAGGGTGAACTGTAGGAAACCAGAGATTATGTGGAACAAGATAAATTACTCGTATATCGAAAAGAAATCATGATATCAAATAAATGAATTGCATGAAAGAAGACAAAAATGTGAAATGAAGGAAATTATATGAAATCAAGAAAAATTATATTAAAAAGAAACATTAAGCAAGAAAAGTTATCATGAAAAACTAAATATGACAAATAACAGGGAAATGTACATGAAATATGGAAAAATTATTTGAAATAATGGAAAATTATAAGAAACGAAGGAAAATTATATAAAACGGAGGAAAATTATATGAAACAAATGAAATTATATGAAACAAGATAAATTTATAGGATCTATGAATCCAGGGCAGCTTTGAAAGAAGACGAAGATGTATATAAAATGAAGGAAATGGTATGAAATGAGGCAACATTGTGTAAAATGAGGGAAACTAATGGTAAATGATGAAAAATGATGTGAAATATGGAAAAATGATGTGAATGAAGGAACAAAGGTTTGTGAGAAGGGACAAATGATGATATATGAGAAAAAGTATGTGAAATGAGGAAAAAATAATCCACTGAAATCAGAAAAATTGATGTGAAATATACGAAAGTCATATGAGACAAAAATATTTGAAACAAGAGGAAATGGTGTGAAACAAGGAAAAATAATATATATGACACAACAAACTTGTACGAAGCTGAAGGAAATTACATGAAACAAAAGATATATTAAATAGGGGATAATTTATTTATTTATTTATTTATTTATTTATTTATTTATTTATTTATTTATTTATTTATTTATTTATTTATGTCTATAACAGGGCAAAGCCCCAATTACAATAGACAGTAAAGATTTGTTTAAAAAAACACACAGAATTGCATATAACATGAAAAAGATAAAACAGAAACAGATGCAAGATACAAATGTAATTAAAAATAAAAAAAAAAAACAAATAGATGCTACCTAAATAAAAGACACAGTTATACATACGAGGCGTGTTCTTAAAGTAAGTTCCAAAAGGGTGTAGTAAGTAAACGGGAAGATATTTACAAACTATTTTTGTTGCATTGTATTCCCCACACTTCAATTACTTCTCAACATAATCTCCACCATTATTGAGGCATTTATCGAGTCGTGGCACAAGTCTTTCTATCCCCTCATTGTAGAATTCGCCCGCCTGCAATGCGAAACACTCCCGCACTGCTGTTTTCACTTCGTCGCCATCAAAACGTTGACCACCGAGGAACTTCTTGAGGTGCAGGAAGAGATGAAAGTCACTCGGAACCAAATCCGGGCTGTAGGGGGGATGGTCAATTTGTTCCCAGCCAAATTTCGAGATGAGATTTTGGGTATCGTCACCATCAAACCGTTGACCACCGAGGAACTTCTTGAGGTGCTGGAAGAGATGAAAGTCCTCGGAGCCAAATCCGGGCTGTAGGGGCGATGGTCAATTTTTTCCGAGCCAAATTTCGAGATGAGATTTTGGGTGTCGTCGCCATCAAAACGTTTACCACCGAGGAACTTCTTGAGGTGCAGGAAGAGATGAAAGTCACTCGGAACCAAATCCAGGCTGTAGGGGGGATGGTCAATTTGTTCCCAACCAAATTTCGAGATGAGATTTTGGGTGTCGTCACCATCAAAACGTTGACCACCGAGGAACTTCTTGAGGTGCTGGAAGAGATGAAAGTCACTCGGAACCAAATCCGGGCTGTAGGAGGGATGGTCAATTTGTTCCTGTCCTCATGATTTTTTTCATCGACAGCACGCACCAAATTGTCATTGACCAAAGATGGCCGACCGGTATGCTTCTCGTCATGCACAGAGACGCGGCCCTCTTTGAACTTCCTAACCCATCTCCTCACCATTCCATCACTAATGGCATCATCACCATACACCTCACAAAGTTGACGATGAATGTCAGCTGGTTTGATGTTTCTCGCATTCAAGAAATGGATAACAGAGCGCATCTCACAGTCGGCGGTGTACTCGATCACTTTAAACATTTCAGCTGATCATAACTAACCCCAAACACGGACTGAAGCTCTGAAACTGCATGCACAGCTTGTCTGAAGATTGAAGAAGAAAATATGCATGCGCAAAATAACGATTGCAGCGATGTGACGGCTATAATTGAAAACGGAACTTACTTTAAGAACACGCCTCGTATAAATGAAAAATACCAAATAAAAATAAATTAAAAAGAGTTAAGTATCGCCATCATCCAGACTGTAGCTAGCTTGAAAGACTTGGACACGTGCTTGGACAATGCCCTAAAGGCGAGCTGCTAATCAATGCTAGACATCATCGTGTACGACATGCTTTGGCGACATCGTTAAAAACTTTAAATTGGGAGATTCATGAGGAAGTACATTGTGTATCATCAGATGGTTCTTTTAGACGGGCAGACATTATTGCTATTAACGGACGCTTAAAACGGGCTCTTGTTCTTGACCCTACTATCCGTTTCGAAAGAAACCTAAATCAGGCCACCGAAGTTGATATTGAGACGAAGTCTATATATGAACCTTGCCTGCCGTATCTTTCTCAAAAATTACAACGTCCCTCTTAAACAATGGTATGTCTTTGGTTTGCTGTCTGGCAGTAGAGGTTCTATTTCCAAATTCACATGGAATTATCTTAGGGAACTTCACATTCCTTTTGATTATATAATGTCTGTCCTTATAAATATTATCAAGGATTCTCTTCAAATATTGCATCATCATCTCTATTTCATTTAATCCACTTATATTTGCCTTCAACAATTAACTTTCTTTTTTCTTTAATGTATCACATCACATTATATTGTACATGTTTATTGTATTCAGGACCCTTGTGGTTACTCAAATTCTTTGAGCTGATGTCTATAATTTAGAAAAAAAATTATATAGTTCATAGCCAAAAATATGAAATGTAGCTATAATTGGCAAATTACAGAGTAAATATAACACTATGTTAATAAATTCAGTATACAGTATTATATAGTAGGACTAATAGGCTTAATTTATTTATTTAAGAAATTCACCACTACAGAACACGTGTTCCAACCAGCATGATACCTGACTACAACAACTACAACCTACATGCAATTAGAATCCAACAAAATATTCAAAGAGTGAAAATTATGCGAAATAAAGGGACATTAAATGGATCTAAAACAAAGGGAATTATGGTACGAAGAAAGAAACTGCTCTGTCCAATATATCTCTCATGGGCTAATGGTATCTACTAAATAAGGACAGTGAATATGAAACAAAGAAAATAATACGAGATAAAGGAAAATAATGACATTATATGAGACAATTTATATGAAATAAGGGAGAAAAGAGTGCTGATGAAATTAAATGCCACCTTGAAGGAAAACGTAGAACTCTCATCAAATTATACAACGTCGGAAAGTAAATAAAATACTCCGAAATGGAGAAAGAAAGAAGAAAGGAAGATCAAACATACTGTATGAAGGAATGGAAAAATATTTCTATTGTAAGTTGATCAGTTTAGTTTTCCTAAGTCTATGGATACCCCTGTACCTTAGCTAATGCTGTTTTCAGGTTTTCAAGGGATTCTTATTTCAATCAGAAACAACTGTAAGAATGATACGGACAGACATCTTAACAGCAATTTGTATGCACTCTCATGCGATGAGGTTCGAAAGCAACGACTCTGCTAAAGCAGTAAGTTAGGCGAGTAAGAAAAGAAAGTTGTTGAATTGAGCTACTGTTACTTCCAAGGTCAACAAGTGTAAGATGATGACGATGTAATATTAATAATCCAGGCTTCTCTCCTTCTCTATCCCTGTCTCCTCTGTTCTTTCATTAGCGTATTAACTCCCTCCCTCTCCTTCGCTTCGTTCTACCGTTCAGAATAAGCTATATTCTGGGCTTTCCGGATAATTTTCTTTTTGGCCATACAAGAAAACTGACTCAATTTATCAACGAACAAGTTCTCTTTTTATTCATTTAACCGCAGACTCAAAGACAACTAGCAATCAAATAGGCCTCAGTGTAATTTAATTTTTCTTTTGTTCCGTTTTCTTTTCTCCTAGCTGCCTATGCTACTCTGTTCCTTTAGCATTTATTAGATAGAGCTTATTGGTGGCTTCGTTGAGTGTATATTAGCTTTAAGTTAGTATCTAGCAGCTTCTTTACAACCTTAAAAACCTAGAAAATAAAACGCTTTAACCAAATTGCAGTACAAACGCGGAGAGATATTACAACAAGAAGCGAATTCTAACAATACTCCATCATCAACGAAATGACAGTACTGAAATTATCAGAGATAAAAGTAATAAAATATAAACACAGGTCAAACAATATGTTGAAAAAAATAAAGCAACTGGGAATATACAAGAATTACCACAATGTAAAGGAGTGTATAGGAGGACTGGAAACCAAGAATAGTAATATGCGTTACAAGAGCGGTATGTTGACGTTTTCATGTTCGAGGAAAAGATTGAAAAAGCGAAACGTAGTTGAGTTTTTTTAATCTCCGAGAACATGAAAACAAACATACCGCTCGTGTATCGTACATTATTTTCTGCGAAGATCGTTTATTACATACCTGAAAGAGGAATTTCTAATTAGTTGCAATGAAATCTCCATCTTGGTTTCTGTTCAATGACGGCAACTTTGGAAAACAAATATATCTATCTTCAACATTGTTCCTATAAAATGTTTTCTGTGTTTACTATACTGCAGCAGGCCGTGACATACGTCTGTCTTTTTTCCCCCCCAGTCTATGATGAGTCTGGAATCTTATTGATTTTTTCACGGCTTCCTTAATGTTACTTGCATTACAAATGCAGTAACTTTTGTGATGTTGTAGAGTTTACTTAATTTTTGCAAATATTTAAAACCAATAATTAACAGTGCAATTTAGGTGAAATTACAGTGGTAAGTTTCCAATTTATAATTATTACTATATTGAACGTCTTTAAAAATAATATGTTAAAAGCCTAAAGCAGTAAAATGGATATGACGCTTAAGCGGTAAGAATAAGGAAATTGTTATGTGTGTTACGTTGGGAATACTGAATGTGGTATTTCACACTTACCGCGTATTGGTTTTGTGCGGAAAGGAAGCAAATACGCACGATCTCGCACAAAAAACTACTATGTGTAATTCGTGGAGTGACATTATGGAAGTTCAACCGACTGCTGGCCTCCTGCCCATAAGTCTCAGAAGAGGTGAACGATCATCCAAACAGTACAGGCGTAACATGTGCCCAGCATGATGATCCCCTTAACCGTTGTAGCTGGTTGGGCACCGGTCAAAATTTTAATGACAAAATTCCTTCTTCACAAGGACTCGAAATAGTGTTCATTTCGTATCGCTAGTATGAGACATTACACTTTGGACAGTGAAAATATTACTTTTTACGTTTAAAAAAGGTACGAAAATATTTTATGTATAACATTTAAAAATCATATTTCGAATTCTAATTATGAAGCCTTCAATTTCATTAGTATTGCATAATAAACATGAACTCATAAAATTTAAAATACCCGATGGTAGGCCTATATGGTTTAATTCCGACGTGAAAGAAAGAAAGAAAGAAAGAAAGAAAGAAAGAAAGAAAGAAAGAAAGAAAGAAAGAAAGAGAAGAAAGAAAGACAAAGAAAGAGAGAATTAAAGAAAGAGAGAATGAAAGAAAGAGAGAACAAAGGAAAGAGAAAGAGAGAAAAAACGAAAGAAAGAGAAACAAAGAGAGAACGAAAGAGAGAGAAAGAAAGAATGAAGGAAAGAAAGAGAGAATGAAAGAAAGAGAAAGAAAGAGAGAAAAACTTGCGAATTCTTAATGAGGCAATACAACAAGTGGACAGCTTCAAAAACTTGGTGTGTACTATAAGCAGTAACATGAGCTGCTGCCAGGAAGTCAAAAGGAGGATAGCAATGACAAAGGAAGCTTTTAATAGAAAAATGAGCATCTTCTGCGGACCTTTGGAAAAAGAACTTAGAAAGAAACTAATAAAGTGCTTTGTATGGAGTGTGGCATTTTATGGATCAGAAACATGGACATTACGACGAAGTGAATAGTAGCATTTGAAATGTGGATATGGAGAAGAATGGATCGTGTGAAATGGACATACAGAATATGAAATAAAGCTGTGTTGGAAAGAGTGGGTGAAGAAAGAATGATGCTCAAACTGATCAGGAAGAGGAAAAGGAATTGGTTGGGTCACTGGCTGAGAAGAAACTGCCTACTTAAAGATGCACTGGAAGGAAGGGTGAACGGGAGAAGAGTTCGAGGCAGGAGAAGATATCAGATGATAGACGACAATAAGATATATGGATCATATGCGGAGACTAAGAGGAAGGCAGAAAATAGGAAAGAGTGGAGAAAGCTGGGTTTGCAGTGAAAGACCTACCCTGGGGCAGAATATTAAATGAATTACTGAAAATACACCACGGGTAAATTGGTAACTCCAAAGACACAGTTGTGTTAGTGTTACCCAACAATCTGCACGCTTCATTTCAGTGACACTCGAAAAATAATGTTGCCAAACATTTAAAAATACGGTACGGTGTGAGTTATTGAGGAAAAATGTGATAATCTCTTACTATATGAAAATAAAATATTATACATCTTGATTACACAACTTTTAACACTGTATCACTTCGAAATATGTATGCTAAGAATTTCTTGTGTTAAATTCTAACGTACCTTGTTTACATGTTTTGACCTTTTACGGGTGATTCTCAGAACTGGTCGTTGTTGGTCTTGGCGCCTCTTGTTTTGTTTCCTGTGAGGGTGTGTTCGTGTGGTATAATGTAGAGTCAAAGAGTGTGTGTGTTCTGAAATTCAGTTCTGTGTTGAGAATTTCGTTGGGCTGTGTTTTCGTGTGTCTGTACATTTCATATTGTTCTAGTGTGTTTAGTTTCTGGCTTTTTTGGTTGGATGTGTATTATTTCCATGTCTGTGTTGATGTCTCTGTGGGTGTGGTTAGCATTTGTGATGTGTTCTGCATATGTGGAGGTGTTTTGTAATTTTGTTATGGCTGTGATGTGATCTTTGTAACGTGTTTGAAATGATCTGCCTGTCTGTCCTATATAGAAGTTGTTGCAGGTGTTACATTTCAGTCTGTATACGCCTGTATAGTTGTATTTGTTTGTTTGTGTTGTTTGTGTGTTGAGATGTTTTGTAGAGTGTTATTTTGTTCTGTATGCATTGTTGTAATTTAATTTCTTTAGTGAGGTTGCAATTTTGTGTGTGTTTTTGTTTTCGTATGTTAGTGTGATGTATTTTTTGTGTTCTTGTGTTTGTGTTGTATTCTTATGTTTTTTGTGATTATGTTTTGTCTTAAGTATTATGTTGTCTATTATGTTATAGTAAAGGCAGAAGAAATAGGCGGGTTTTTGGTCTTGTGCGGAATCTACTCACTCCACACTTTCTCTAGCGGTTTATGACCTGAACAAAGAGACCTTCCTGTCGCTGCGTTCAAATGGTAGTTGTTGACAAGTGCTCGTCTGTGATATTACTCTGTTACAGCTTGTTCGAAAAAATATATTATAATAACATAATAAACAGTATTTTTAAATACTAATTACACATAATAACCAGTATTTTTAATACTAATCATCCAAGTAATCGCTATAATATCTCAGTCGATCTCTGATATCAGAAGTCATACTAAAGGCGTTATTTATCAAGTTTGTTGTTTCTGAAAGAACTTAAAGTTTGTGACGACATTAAAAGTGTCACTATCATCAATGCAGACAGCCACTGCCAAGGCTAGCAGTGTTTCTCTACGATCGGGTAAGAGAACCTGTGTAGAACGATTTTTTTAGCCATAGGCCTACTTATTATGTTATTTCTTTTGTTAAGTTAAGCCATTCTTAAGTGTGCTTCTAATACACCAGTATTTTTTTAATTACGAAACTCGTTCGTGTTACAATAACGTGTACATTTTCTACATACAGTAGAAATATATTAATTTTTTGTTCTTTAATCTTTAATTTCCTCATGATTCATAAAGTTGATAACAGTATAAACATTATTTAGTAGTTACTGTTTCTATACAATGTTCTGAAAACACATAAAAACAAAATACTAATTGTGTGTAATGGTAAATATTTGATTTCTCGTATTAAGCAAATCAAGATTTCAGGTATAACTCCCTGTAAATTGATTTGAATAATTTCGAGGGAAAAATTGTTCCGGAGCCGGGTATCGAACCCGGGACCTTTGGTTTAACGTACCAACGCTCTACCACTGAGCTACTCGGGAACTCTAACCGACACCGATCCAATTTTCCCCTCTATATCCACAGACCTCAAAGTGGGCTGACAACCGTCAAGCAACCAACTTCGAGTGCACACTAACTCCGTGTGACTTAAAAGTTTACATTACATTTGTGAAATGGCTAACTTGCGAAATATTATAAATGATAACATCTAAAGTGTGATTAGTGCAATATGTTACTATTCAGCGATAAATGCAATGGAGGGGGAAAGAGAACTGGCCACCATAACCCATTATCTCCTGGATTAGTTACCTCATTAATGATGTCTTATTGTTGTCAGAGTTTCAGGCCTGTGTTCGGACAGTTGACTAAACGAAACGACAATATTCAGTAAATCAAGTATTTGTAATTACTAGAAATCACGTTAATATTTTATTATGTTCTTTTAAGTTTCCTATAGTGCAAAACATGTGGATGGAGGAGTAAGTTATTTGGGACAGGACCGTACACCACGCAGGTTCTGAAGGGTGTAGGAGTCGGGGTAGTGAATGAGAGGTTCGCCATACCCGCCTATTTCTTTTGTCCCTAGTTGTATCCGTTTTCTTGTGCTATTTCGGCGTAATAGATCGACTATAGATCAGATTTTTTGTATTCGACAGATAATGGAGAAAAAATGGGAGTATAAGGTTACAGTACATCAGTTATTCATAGATTTCAAAAAGGCATATGACTCGGTTAAGAGGGAAGTATTATATGATATTCTTATTGAATTTGGTATTCCCAAGAAATTAGTTCGAGTAATTAAAATGTGTCTCAGTGAAACATACAGCAGAGTCCGTATAGGTCAGTTTCTATCTGATGCTTTTCCAATTCACTGCGGGCTAAAGCAGGGAGATGCACTATCACCTTTACTTTTTAACTTCTCTCTAGAATATGCCATTAGGAAAGTTCAGGATAAAAGGCAGGGTTTGGAATTGAACGGGTTACATCAGCTTCTTGTCTATGCAGATGACGTGAATATGTTAGGAGAACATACACAAACGGTTAGGGAAAACACGGAAATTTTACTTGAAGCAAGTAAAGCGATCGGTTTGGAAGTAAATCCCGAAAAGACAAAGTATATGATTATGTCTCGTGACCAGAATATTGTACGAAATGGAAATACCTATAAAAATTGGAGATTTATCGTTCGAAGAGGTGGAAAAATTCAAATATCTTGGAGCAGCAGTAACAAATATAAATGACACTCGGGAGGAAATTAAACGCAGAATAAATATGGGAAATGCGTGTTATTATTCGGTTGAGAAGCTCTTATCATCCAGTCTGCTGTCCAAAAATCTGAAAGTTAGAATTTATAAAACAGTTATATTACCGGTTCTTCTGTATGGTTGTGAAACTTGGACTCTCACTCTGAGAGAGGAACATGGGTTAAGGGTGTTTGAGAATAAGGTGCTTAGGAAAATATTTGGGACTAAGCGGGATGAAGTTACAGGAGAATGGAGAAAGTTACACAACACAGAACTGCACGCATTGTATTCTTCACCTGACATAATTAGGAACTTAAAATCCAGACGTTTGAGATGGGCAGGGCATGTAGCACGTATGGGCAATCCAGAAATGCATATAGAGTGTTAGTTGGGAGACCGGAGGGAAAAAGACCTTTAGGGAGGCCGAGACGTAGATGGGAGGATAATATTGAAATGGATTTGAGGGAGGTGGGGTATGATGATAGAGACTGGATTAATCTTGCACAGAATAGGGACCGATGGCGGGCTTATGTGAGGGCGACAATGAACCTTCGGGTTCCTGAATATTTTCCATTATTCACTCATTAAAGCGACTGAAGAACTTTCTTCCTGATAAATTTGATTGTGTACAAACTCTTCGTTGATGATCCTGTTGGTTCATTGGCGATATTATTATTAAAATAATGCTGAAATAGTAAATTTGAGCCCTATTTCATTTCACAACACTGCAAGCATAACAGCATAATGAAACAGTGCGTCCGTTTTATTTGTAATTTTCGTAAGTATGATCATGAACAGAATTCTCCGTGTATTTCCAAACTCTGTCTTAATTAAGGCTGATGATCGACGAGCTCTGCATTCCCTTGTTCTCTTGTTTACGAAAATTGAACAGTTAATAGCCCTTAAAACAATATATTTGGCTTAGACTAGCGTTTTCAAAATTTATCCGCATATCATCAGCTAAAAACAAGATCTCATTATAACAATTTACTCCAATAGAATGACCACAAGACATCTTTATATTTCATCCTGATATCAGTTTCAGAAATTACCTGAAGGTGGTTCTTGTTCTCCGAGTATATACTGGGGTTGTTTTATTTAAGAATGCAATTTAGGTCAAATAACATAAAGAAAAACTTAAAGATGAAACCCTCATTAATATTTGAAACTTAAAAAGAATAATGAAAAAATCTGTCCATTCTTATTATTTTATTTGAAAATTTTTAAATGATTTACAAAACCTCTATGATGCACAATTACATTAATATTCTCGGTTGATAGAAATAGAAATATGGAATATTCTCCCTTAACATCTCCTAGTGAGCTTATATTAAATTAATTTTCATCATTTTACTAGCTATCTCAAATATTAAATTAATTATAATTCATTGAATTAAATTAGCTCATAAATTAAGTTACTAGTTTACTCTTATAGATTTATCTCAATTTAAATAAATGGCTCATCGGAAAAGATTATTGTCTGGAGGACCTTTTAAGTGTCTTCCAAAATATTTGTAATTTAAATTTATTATTGTATTGACTTAAAGCTGGTTGAGTTTGGAAGAGGAAGCTCCTTGCGTAATTATTTGAGGCTGGAACACGAAGCTAAGCGAAAATAAATACTATCTTGAGTAGAGCAATTATTTTATTACTTTGAGTATTATTATTCATCGATCATATTATTATTAAATGCCTTTGTAAGTAAGTAAGTATGTATTTGACTGTGTTTAGCTCTTCGTTGTGATCCTGTTGGTTCATTGGTATGTTGATTATTAAAATATTATGCTGATGATAGTAGAATTATAATGCCGTATTTCATTTCACAACACTGCAAGCATAACAGCATAGTAGAAAGAGTCATGTATTTTATTTCGTAATTTTAAGTGCAAAGTATATATTACGAACAGAATTCTCCGTGTATTTGTAAACCGTACATAATTAACTGATATCCTGCGAAATTTATAAACTTGTACAAATATTAGCAAATAAAATATCCATTATTTTAAAATGTAGATATGTTAGGTAACAGCTTTAAATAGCCCTTAAAACAAACATTTCCAGCGAAATATAGACTCTATCTGTGTTCATCAATGATTCAAATAGCAAACCTATAATTATATTATGTTTAAAAACAGGTAATTATTAATGGATATAAGTCCATTCATAAATGAATAATTAGCTGTATTACTAAAGTTTAATTGATTTTATGGCTTTAGTGTTTATCGTATCAAATTACCTGAGGTGGTTCTTGTTCTCAACCTTCATTCTTATTGTTTTATTTAAGAATGCAATGAATGTCCGGACAGTGTAACATCAAAGAAAAATACGGAAAGAAAAAGTAGTTGTAAAGTCCCTCAATCAACAAAGAAACTTAAAAAGAATAATGATAAAAGAATGAGTGTCGAGGAAACCAAATTTTATTTGAAAGAGAGTTTATGATTATGAAATTATGATGCATTCAAGTCGATTAAATAATCCGGTTGACCGTGCATATCAATATGGAATAAAGTTATGATTGACATCTGGTAGTGACTGCGATGGTTTACAGAGGTTCATTATCATTCCATTAGGTGAAGGGACGCTGGCAGAAAACAAGAGTTGTGGGAAGAGAGACAAAAGTGAAGGCAAGTAACAATTCTTTGTATAAATATGACACAAGTTGGAGGGAGAGCTCGTATTGCAAGTTACCGTCACTTTAATATGGAATGGCTCATCGGAAAAGTCGCCGCCCAGTTGTCTACAAGCGACGCTAAACTTCTTCCAAGACTTGGCCGCTATTACGACGCCCCTACATTATTCAGAGCATCGACTCACGACAACGGGAGTTTTAAACTCTAGGACTAGCTCCTTGCGTAATTATTTCACGAGGCTGGATTCTACATTTAATTTGTAATTCAGAAATAAAAATACTTTATCTCGTGAGTGAGAGCAATTAGTTTGCTTTAATTATTCAGTAATCAAGATAGGTGTCATCGATCATATTGTAGGCCTACTATTTGTAATTGTACGGATTGAAATTTTAAAGTTCATAATTTTATTGTTGCTGCAGTTTTCCGGCATGCACTGGTAATGTGCGTCTACTTCTGTTTCTTGGTGTACCTGTGTGTGTAAGTCAGCGAACAACATAAATACCACTTGGATTTAATAACAAAAATAATGAAATATACAGGATATAAAGGGGTATAAGTGCCATTATTTTTAACTGATGATTAGGGGGCGGATGTTGATGAAGAGTCATCTTATTTTTCACATTAGGACGATGCCTATTAATATACAAATCCTTTCTATGTTAATATCCGCTCCGCGTTGAGCCTGTTCAGGTGTCAATTCATAATGTACAGATCTACAATTTCTGTATGATTATGTAAAATGTTATGTTATGGCTTGTTTAACGACGCTCGCAACTGCAAAGGTTTGCCGGATGTGCCGGAATTTTGTCCCGCAGGAGTTCTTTTACATGCCAGTAAATCTACTGACATGAGCCTGTCGCATTTAAGCACACTTAAATGCCATCGACCTGGCCCGGGATCGAACCCGCAACCTTGGGCATAGAAGGCCAGCGCTATACCAACTCGTCAACCAGGTCGACGATTATGTAAATGTCTTAATGTAGCGATGTATTTTATCCTTTGAAGCACCAAGTTTTCCTGACAACCTAGGAAAACTATTTTTTGCGAATTTTCTTCCAAAGCTCTGCGTGTATTGACAATATTCCTTACTGTAGGTCATTCAGGATGTTGTAAATATTTAATGTCTTTCCCATTATTGAAATGCTGGAATCATCATTGTGCTATACTCTCACTAACAGCACTTTCACCCTCGACTTCACATATCCTTGGAGCCACGACAGCAATTTTATAACTTTGTTTCCAGTAGCGCTTTAGAAGTAGGCTATTCTAATCTCAGATTTTATCACCTCCCTTTTATATTCTTTGTATTAAAAATTGACAACTATCACTTGCACACAATACTTACTTACTTACTGGCTTTTAAGGAACCCGGAGGTTCATTGCCGCCCTCACATAAGCCCGCCATCGGTCCCTATCCTGAGCAAGATTAATCCATTCTCTATCATCATATACAACCTCCCTCAAATCCATTTTAATATTATCTTCCCATCTACGTCTCGGTCTCCGCGAAAGATCTTTTTCCCTCCGGTCTCCCAACTAACACTCTATATGCATTTCTGGATTCGCCCATACGTGCTACATGCCTGCCCATCTCAAACGTCTGAATTTAATGTTCCTAATTATGTCAGGTGAAGAATACAATGCGTGCAGTTCTGTGTTGTGTAACTTTCTCCATTCTCCTGTAACTTCATCCCTCTTAGCTCCAAATATTTTCCTAAGCACCTTATTCTCAAACACCCTTAACCTATGTTCCTCTCTCAAAGTGAGAGTCCAAGTTTCACAACCATAAAGAACAACCGGTAATATAACTGTTTTATAAATTCTAACTTTCAGATTCTTTGACAATAGATTGGATGATGAAAGCTTCTCAACCGAATAATAATAGGCATTTCCCGTATTTATTCAGTGTTTAATTTCATTCCGAGTGTCATTTATATTTGTTACTGTTGCTCCCAGGTATTTGAATTTTTCCACCTCTTCAAAGGATAAATTTCTAATTTTTATATTTCCATTTCATACAATATTCCCGTCACGACACATAATCATATACTTTGTCTTTTCGGGATTTACTTCCAAACCAATCTCTATACTCACTTGCACACAATACGTAATAATAACCATGACGTATTGTAAATTGCATTATTCAAATATGCAAGATCATTAAAATTGCACAAAACACCAAACTTATGAAAGGTATATTACTTATGAGACAATCTAATATATCACTGGTGATGGTTTTCCGTGGCTCAGACATCCACCTGAGTCTTATAGTTCCCTGCACTGGAGATTCAGGACTTTCATTTCTTCGAGTTGTCTATAACCCACAACTACTGTCATCTACCATCTTTTGGACAAATTACGAGAAACACCCGCTACGTCAGACGGTCGATACGACGCCGAAAAACAAAAGTAAATCCCCTGTTTTTTTAAACCGTGATGATAAATGATAATGAAAGAACAATGGTGGAGTGTGGTGCTGTAATGATGAAGGATTAACGAGATAAACCCAGAAAAAAATCCATCAAACTAAGGTTTTGTCCACCACAAATACAATTCCGCTATTGCCAGGATTTGAACTCAGGTCCGTGCACCTTGTGAGATAGAGCTCTACCAAGGAGATATATCGATACTATATTGTCTTGACCAATGAAGCGCCCACAGATTGCTTCAAAGGCAACTAAAATTCACAGCTGACCGGTAAGAACAGGCCTATAAATTCATAAGGTCGATCGATTTTCCCCTTTATAAATGAAGGTTAAACAGAAGGCTTTACTTTCCCCTCAAGCATGCTTTACTAAACCACCGATTGCACATTACTGCCAGAACCAAAGATGTTAAGTAAGGCTTAGTAATTAATACAAAGACCTTAAATCAGTCAGTCAGCAGCCAGCCTTTAACGTGCTTTGATGTCACTCAACAAGTCGTCACACGGAAAACAAAAGAAGGCAGGAAGGAAATAGATCAGTCGACACTTTAGACGCACGATAAAATCCTGCCTTTCACAATCCATTAGAAAATCACCACAAAAGCAAACTGTAAAAAAAAGAGGAAGTATCAAACCGTCAAACACTCGTTTTCTGCAAAGAAAGCCAAGCACGCTAGCTTTAAATATTCATCTGTCCAATGAAGTCATTAGAAGCTGTAAACTTAATAATTAAAAAAAAAAAGAAAAACTTTACGAAAGGTTTTAATCTCTCTTCTAAACGCATAGAAGAGAGATATAGAATCTAAAACTTACATTTCACCCCATTTGTTTATAATATGACTGCATATTTTAAGGGCGTAGAGGTGGAATGGAGGCTGATTTACGCCGTCTATCGTTACGTAACAGTCAGCTTACTTTTCCAATCGATCAGCGACTTGAAGAAAACATGCTAGTACAAGACACCTGGTTTACGGACTGAAGTCTTTGTAGTTTTCATAACGTGGGCGATCCCGAAGGCCTAGTCAATCTGCAGAAAGGGAATGGAATGGAGTAAAAGAAAGACAAATTAAATTAATCGCCAGATTTAGACGATTATATTCTTATTAATTCATAGAGTTTGTTTCATTAGAGAGAATGTAAAGAAAGATATACTAGAAGTTATAGGCCAAAATGAAAACAGATTACAATGGTATGGGCATGTTAAAAGGATGGAAGATGGATGAATACCAAAGGAAATCATGCTATGGAAACCAGAAGGAAGTAACAGGAAAGGAAGACCTGATGAAAATTTGATGGAGGAAGTAAGAAGAAATATTCAACTGAAAGGAGGTATCCGGAATTTTTCGTCACCCGGTGATTTCGTCACATATTAAACTTTGTCACTATAACATTCTGTCACCGATTCAGTTTTGTCACCACCATACTTTGTCACCAAATCACTTTTGTCATTACAATATTTTGTCACCAAATCACTTTTGTCACCACCATATATTGTCACCAATTTAATTTCATCACTATTCCCACCACAATTTTTTCCTCCTTTGTATCACTACCCTTGATGATATCTATATAAAATGATACGCAATATAAAACCTACTACTTCATTGTTCATTTCGTTTCCAAGGATGCATTCATTTTGTGATTTCGAAATCTTCAATTTACAGGATGCATTCATTTTGTGATTTCGAAATCTATTGTTCATTGTGTTCTACTTTCATTTCGTTTGGATAAATTAATGTTTTGGAGGAAATGCATTCATTTTTGATACATTGATGTTTTTCGAAATCTTCAAATTACAGGATTCATTGCATTCATATTGTTCGTTTCGTTTGGATACATTGATGTTTTGGATTGAAATCTTCAAGTTACAGGATTCATTGTGTTCTATTGTTCATTTCGTTTGGATAAATTAATGTTTTGGATTCGAAATCTTCAAGTTACAAGAACAGATTCATTGCGTTGGTATTGTTTAGTTCGTTTGGATAAATTAATGTTTTGGATTCGAAATCTTCAAATTACAGGATTCATTGTGTTCCTACTGTTCATTTCGTTTGGATACATTAATGTTTTGGATTCGAAATCTTCAAGTTACAGGATTCATTGGTTTCAAAATCTTCCAGTTAAGGTATGGCGGAATTATTTCGATTCGTAAAAAGTAATAGATCAAGAGATAAGTTAATCGATATATAATGGACATATGTACACAAAGCAAAGATACGAAGACCGGGATTGTATGGAGATGTGATCAGCGCGACACTTGTAATTCACTGATGATTATTTCCTCAGATAAGAAAACCATTATAAAAGTAATTACAGAGTACAACTTCAGTGAGAATTTTGGCTGAAATTCCATAAAGCAGGATGAATGTATGCAATTCAAAATCCATGTTAATACAGAGCACTAAAATAATTATACAGTGATAGTTTTGGACTCATAACAAAAACACCCTAAATGTAATTTTCTGTATTATTTTGGTGATTAAAGCTCGTCTGTATAAAAGAAAATGATGACAAAATTTTATATGATGACGAAATATGTTCGATGACAAAATCACCTCAGTGACAAAAAACATGAACACAATGACTAAGAAACTAATGACGAAAAATAAGTGACAAACTATAACGGTGACGAAATTTCCGGTTACGAAATACCCTACACCCCTGAAAGGACTGCAAGATCCAGATGTATTAGATAGGGAACAATGAAGGAAAAAAATTAAATGAACATGATACTTTATTTTGTTGAGGAGAAACTATAGCACTGTAGAATTTCCTATAAGAGATTGATAGAATTTGTGTGCTTGGAACAGAAAAAGTTGAATGAACATTTATTCACTGATTAACTTCGTAACTTCTTTATAAAGTTAACCAGTACTTATATAAGTGTTAAAAGCGTATATAGAACAATAAAGAATATTTATTCTTATCATCATCATCATAATCATCGTCGTCGTTGTAATTTCTGGACCTTATTCGACAGAGGGAATGTACCTAAGAAAATTGAAAGAAAGTGAAAGTTTCTTTTCTGAGATCAAGTTTTAATTACTATTTTCAAATTACTAATTAATATCATAATATTGATTATGTTAAGTAATCAATTAAAATAATAATTAAGACTTTATGTAAAAAAAGTTCACCTCCAATATCAAAGTATAAAAATATCCATGAAGTTCTGACAAATAATTTCCGAAGAAAATTTTTCCAAGTAAATAAGTAAGTAAATAAATAAATAAATAAATAAATAAATAAATAAATAAATAAATAAATAAATAAATAAATAAATAAATAAATAAATAAGTAAATACATAAGTAAATAAATAAATAAACTTTACTTCAAAGTTTACTTATTTTCATTTGACGGAAAATAATCCTAGTTACTTATTGTGTTACTAAACTAAACAGGATTTGTTTATGATCGATGAAGATTTTGTTTGTGTATCTGCTATGCTGTAACTTCATCCCTCTTAGCCCCAAATATTTTCCTAAGAACCTTATTCTCAAACACCCTTAATCTCTGTTCCTCTCTCAAAGTGAGAGTCCAAGCTTCACAACCATATAGAACAACCGGTAATATAGCTGATCTATAAATTCTAACTTTCAGATTTTTTGACAGCAGACTAGATAACAAAAGCTTCTCAACCGAATAATAACAGGCATTTCCCATATTTATTCTGCATTTAATTTCCTCCTGAGTGTCATTTATATTTGTTACTCCTTTGCTGTGGTCGTACCAGAGAATCAGTCCCATTCCGAGGCTTATTTGAAGGATTCGTAACAAGCTGTTTTTTACGGTGATGGGTTGTTAGCCCTTCGCCCAACCCCCAAGCTGGAGGACCACCCCTTAACGGCTGTCCACGACTGCTTATTCAATATATTCGCAGCTACCCTCCATATCTTGAGGCCGTCTCCTCTATCCGCAACCTGAGGACGCGCCATGCTGTGGTGATAGGGACCCACAATACATGGAGAAAGTTACAAAACGCAGAGCTGCACGCATTGTATTATTCACCTGATATAATTAGGAACATTAAATCCAGACGTTTGAGATGGGCAGGGCATGTAGCACGTATGGGCGAATCCAGAAATGCATATAGAGTGTTAGTTGGGAGGCCGGCGGGAAAAAGACCTTTGGGGAGCCCGAGACGTAGATGGGTAGATAATATTAAAATGGATTCGAGGGAGGTGGGATATGATGGTAGAGACTGGGTTAATCTTGCTCAGGATAGGTATCAATGGCGGGCTTATGTGAGGGCGGCAATGAACCTCCGGGTTCCTTAAAAGCCAATAAGTAAGTAAGTAAGTATCTGCTATGCTGTAATTCTGAAGAAAATTTAATTTCTTCTGACGTAAGGTAAATCATTCGGAAAAGTTGCAAACTCTACCAAGTGTCCTCAAAATTTTCCAACAAAAAAGAATATGCTTATACAATAATTTTGAAAGCATATTTTTATATTATGATGTAGAATATCTACGAGTATTTAAATCACTATCGTAAATAATATCTATAAACAAAGAACTGTAAAGTAACTCAACTTGATGTGATTATTATTAGTTTGTGAGATAAGACATCATAATTTCGCTACGTATTTTCAAATGGAGAGCACATCTGTGGAGAAGATCAGAAAGAAAATGCTATAATAAGATTCAATTACTATAATGGAGTATAAAAATTTCTCTTAAACACATCTCAAAGTTTTATTTTATATCATCCTTTTGAATTAAGGTGATGACAAAGATACTGAACTTCTACACTCCGTAAAAGGAAGGTTACTGAAAATATGGAAACCATTATTTTTTCAAAATAAATACTCTGCAGTTAGCCATTTAGTATCTTTTAGAAATAAACTTAAACTTTATAGCATTAGAATGTGGCACTGAAATAATTCATTTCTCTGCCATTACATTAAGTTCACGAGCGGTGTTATTACTTCCAGGATTCAGTGGGCACGTTTACGACTCAATAAAGTGCTTCATTTGTTCATTAACAAAATTTTAGAGAGCAAAACTTCTTGAATAAGTCTTCCCACTTTCGCAGAAATCATTAGAGACGGAAACTATTATTTAAAATATATTTTAACTACAGTTAAATCATGCAGTTTCTGTTTTATGGCTTCAAGTTTCGAAATATAATTCTATTAAATCTGTCGTTTGTAATTGGATAGCATATTTTTACAAGCTTCTTCATCACCACATAGACTCAGAACATTTTAGTTCAAATGTGTTTTTTTAACTACGTCTAAGATAATTAAATTTGAGAAGAAGTTTGTCCTTTAAGAATTGTTAATTTTTATGATATTTTACTGATCACCTTGTTCGTAATGCATTTGTGTACCTCTTTTAATGTGACAACGTTTTTAGTTCGTGTACGCATTCATGTTATAGTATTGTTTGTGTTTTTTTAAATAATTTTAAATAACAGCTTAAATACCCATAGCCGCTGACACATCCTTTTAAACCACACGTATTCTAATATTGTATATTTAAAATTAAAATACTACTAAGATTTATTTCAAATCATCCGTCTTCAAGTGAGGTTTAGAGCGCTTTAGAGCCCAGGAGAGCCCGAGCGCTTTACAGCGGAAAGGAAAGAGACAGACGAAAGAGGTAGTATATGCCGCTTGGTCGAGCTATATACAGGGATGGCCAGCACTGATTCAATAGATAAAGGGAAGAGAACTTATTAAAACTGTATCCATGTTAATTTTTAGATTTGTCTGAGAAGTATAAGTGCATTATAAGAATGTAAGTTTTAATTTTAATGCTCACTTTTCACAAGTTTGAATTTTTTATTCAAAAGAAATATTTCCTCAACTCTTTTTTATAGAAAAGTGGATTTTCAGATATAGGCTTATTTATTTAGTAGCCTTACAGGTACTGAAACAATGTTTTCGTAAATCTAATATACCGTAAATACGTATTACTGAAGACAGTGTATTACAAATTTTGAAAATATTCGCATGGAAAATGTTTTTAAGGAAATGAATTAAAAAAGAACTACTCTTACATCATAAGCAAAATATGTGTGCCCATGTGTTGTAGCAATGTCACCTCTATAGCTTCAGCAGTTTTCGAGAAAATAATTTAATATTCTGATGATAGGAAGTTACTCACCAATATCACCTTAAAAGCATAATGCGATAAGAGTTTTGTTATGTAATATTAGTTACACTTAAAACAGATACAGTACCTACTGTCCGTTACTCAGGAGAAGACGAGCGGAAAGAATGTGACGTTCTTGACTATCGCTGTTGATTATGACAAACATCGCTCAGATAAGCATCCCAGTAGCCAGGTTATTACTTGTGCAGGAAACATGAGTAACAATGCTTATGGAAATTAAAGCTAAGTTGAACAGAAGGAGACCTAATGTTTCCGCTTATTGCAGTACAAATATTTCACGTGTTGTCATACTTTATCTGTTCACATCCCTTCCTCCTCAGTCCGCTCTCGTCTTCTCCTGAGTCACCGACAGTAGGTAACTTTGCTTTTTACTGTAATATTGTTTTGATTAGTTCATTGATTACTTTTATAAAGCTATCAATATCAATTCCAACTTATAATGTCATACTCAATCTCTTTTTTAGGGATATCACTTCTTTATGAATGATGTGTTTCATCCACTTAGTACAGTATAGTTGTACTGCTATGGAATTTATGTGAATATTCCTTCTTAACTTTTTATTATGTTATTAACGTTTAAAACACAACTGCAATATTAAGAAATTGGTGTTAGTACTTTTGTTTTACAGAGAGAAGCCATATAAAAACGACATAAAATTTCAGGTTCCGTTTGAAGTTTGTGCACCACTGTTTCCTTACTCCAACAGGCTGCTTATTCTTCATTCCATATCTAGGGCTTGATGCCCGCGCACTACATCAAGGTCAGATAAATGCGCTTGCTTTGACATCACTGCTCTAGACAATCACATTATTGGGCCATTTTTATTCACTGAACTGAAAACATTGTGAGTTTTACAATCATTTCCATCCATAGTATTATTTGTATACATTTTAACCGTGTTTTTAAAATGTTGATGTTTCATGGTGGACATTCTGTATTTTAATTTAATTTGAATTCAGTTTATGAGTAACTTAATTGTCTACAACTGAATCAGCATCGTTACTTTTTCACCACCCTTTGTACAGGGACATCATTTTATTTTTACTAACATTTTATTAACTTGGCTATACCTCTGGATCAACGCCATTTGCTACTCCCTTCCACGACTGGAGTTCGATGACACTGGCGTAATATACAAAGAAATCACTTTACTAAGTATAGGAGGGAAGAAAAGTAGATCATCCGTTTACGTAAACTAGGAAATATCGCGCTTTTGAGTTTGATAATTTTCATTAGGTTTTTGTTTAATCAAAATACAGTACTGTATTAACAATGAGTGTTTTTACTCACGAGCTGATCTGTCCATGTGGACGTATTCATTATGCAGTGTATATTATACTGTCTATAGCACATTAGCGTACAATATAGAGAATGAAGTTAAATTGAAAAATAATCATAATATGGATATTTAAACACATTTTTTTTAAATGGTGGCCGTTCATTTCGATGCAGGCTTCAGTTCTAATGTGCATATTATCATTATTATCGCACTGTAGACTATTGTACCTAATCCCAATTACCAGGTTCGTCCTTCGTAGTAGTAACTCATGTTGAAATAATTCTGTACCTACTCTATAAAAGAGTACTTTACGTACTGTAAATTCACTCTTCACTTCTGTCCGATCCGAAAAGATAAAATTACTCAGACATATTATCTACTGTCCGTCCAAGTGGTTTTGTCGCAGGGTCGTAGAAAGGGAGGAAATCATGTGACAGTTAATTATTTAACGAGACCCTTTTATTTAAGTTATTTTAAACAGTTGCATAATATTACGTAGACGTCCAATTCCTAACAGAAATTAATGTTCTCAGAAAAGAGCTAAAACAGCCCAGCCACTAGCTGGCGAATAAAAGCTGGTGAGGGAAACCGGAATGCGACGTAGGCAAATGGACGACAGTACGTGTGCGAAAATGATTCAATATTGAAAGCTTTTTCGTCACTGGAAAACGCGAACATATTTTTGAAACGTACTGTTTACTATGACCGTAAGGCTACTATGACTGCATATGCGGTATTGGATCTGTGTGCAGGACGGTTGAACTTCATTAGTGGAAGGGGTGGGAGTGAAGTACATTCAAAAACTCAGGTAGAATAAAAATTGAAGTAAAAATAAAATGATGTCCCTGTATAAGTTACAGAAATATGTATTTACGTGAAACGCGCTAACGTTATTAAATGCTATACATCACTTCTGCATTAAGTTAGTGAATTTGTGGAAAACATGCAACGCGAAATGAGACGAGGGGGTTAGATTCTGGGGAGTAAGAAACTGCACACATACACACAAATCAGTGGGCACACGCAATGCAAAACAAAGGTAGACAGAATGCATACGTCTATGTATGTATAATACAGGAGTAATCAGAGCATGGGAAAGAGTGCGTGGCGTTGGTCGACGGGGGGCGCAGGCTGATGGGTCTCCAGCAGCGCCAACAATATGCAAAGTTCCTCCCCCAACCCCAACTACACCGTCAATCTAAAAACTGAACGTAGGCAGTCTTCGCCTGCAGGTCTTAATTGCTTCCTGAGGAAAAGAGCTTGGATTTAACGCAAGAACTAACAGCTCCGGAGTAATTGTCTACTTTACATACACAAAATAAACCAGTTGTCACTTGCTTGCACTAAGTATTACAGTAGATATAGGTTAATTCGATAAGTGTTAATTCGTATTATTAGCCAATTCGAATAACTTGTTCATTTCACTTTAAATTCATATTTAAACCAATGTTAAAAATTCACATTTTAACTTCAATTTTTGAAGCTTACATTTGGATAATTAGAAGCCGGGACTTTATTAGTTTCAACGAAAATAATAATAATAATAATAATAATAATAATAATAATAATAATAATAATAATAATAACAATAACAATAATAATAATAATAATAATAATAATAATAATGTATGTATGTATTTATTCACACTGCAATGGGTATATACCCGGTGGCAGTGGTAACTAATTACACTCAATAATGACAATAATAAACTTATTAATTAAAAATACAGTTAATAATAATACCAATAATTAATACAAATAATGAGTATGATATGTTCATATCTGTACAAGTACCTTTCCACATTATACTCATTTCGCTGTCAACTCACTCACTGCACTGGAACTACGACACATTTCACTGATTCTATCCTGATTTCACTAACACTTCAAAAACATTTCACTGTTCAAATACTTTGTACTGCCACTATAAACTATAAAGCTTCCCTGACAGGAACACGTTTCATTGAGTTAGTTAGTTAGTTATAATACGTTTCATTGACACAACACACTTCACTGATACAACACACTTTACTGACACAACATAATTCTTCACTGATACAACACTTCAATAACAAGATATCATTTACATCCTTTACATATTGTGTATAATTACCAACTATTAGTAAAGTCTTTAAGCCTATTTTTAAATACGTTTTTGGTTGTTGGTAAAGCCTTTAGTAAGTCTGCAGGTAAAGCATTCCAGTTCCTGATAGTACGATTGAGAAAAGAAAACTTTCCAGTGTCCGTCCTCTGTCTTCTTTCCCTCAATTTATATGAGTGGTCGTAATAATAATAATAATAATAATAATAATAATAATAATAATAATAATAATAATAATAATAATTATAACAATAATAATAATAATAATAATAATAATAATAATAATAATAATAATAATAATAATGGTTTTATTTAACCTGGCAGAGTTATGGCCGTAAGCCCTTCTCTTACACTCAATCAGGATTAAAACTTGCTTACATACTTGAACATACAACTGGGTCGGAATTAAGTAATTATATACGGAAGTAAATCCCGAAAAGACTAAGTATATGATTATGTCTCGTGGTCAGAATATTGTAAAAAATGGAACTATAAAAGTTGGAGATTTATCCTTCGAAGATGTGGAAAAATTCAAATATCTTGGAGCAACAGTAACAAACATAACTGACACTCGGGAGGAAATTAAACGCAGAATAAATATGGGAAATGCTTGTTATTATTCGGTTGAGAAGTTTTTGTCATCTAGTCTGCAGTCAAAAAATCTTAAAGTTAGAATTTATAAAACAGTTATATTACCGGTTGTTCTGTATGGCTGTGAAACTTGGACTCTCACTTTGAGAGAGTAACAGAGATTGAGGGTTTTTGAGAATAAGGTTCTTAGGAAAATATTTGGAACTAAGAGGGATGAAGTTACAGGAGAATGGAGAAAGTTACACAACGCAGAGCTGCATGCATTGTATCCTTCACCTGACATAATTAGGAACATTAAATCCAGTCGTTTGAGATGGGCAGGGCAAGTAGCACGTATGGGCGAATCTAGAAATACATATAGAGTGTTAGTTGGGAGGCGAGAGGGGAAAAGACCTTTGGGGAGGCCGAGACGTAGATGGGAAGATAATATTAAAATGGATTTGAGGGAGGTGGGATATGATGGTAGGGACTGGATTAATCTTGCTCAGGATAGGGACCAATGGCGGGCTTATGTGAGGGCGGCAATGAACCTCCGGGTTCCTTAAAAGCCAATAAGGAAGTAAGTAAGTATACTGATACGATTTAGGTACATAATGAGATCAAAATAGGTAGTTACACAAAAATTTACATCGTAAAATAAAAATAAACATAGTGTAATACATATTAATGTTGTTAGAATCAAATACGAATCACAGAAAAACAGAAGCCGATAAAAATGTACACAATAAAAATAAAAATAAACACATTGGAATACATATTAGTATTAGATTACAAGTAAATAGGATTCACATAATTAAACTAAAAACCGACAATTGAATGAATTGTACACAATAAAAAAAAGACTAATAAAAAATAATAAAACAAAACAGTGGATATATATTGGTGTTAAGTGATAAATAAACACGATTTACATGATTACACAATAAAAATAAGAAACAAAAATTAAAAATAAATACAGTGGAATATATCGCATTAAATATTTGCAACTCGTTAGGTCTGGCACTCATCATAAGATATTTTTCTAATTTACATTTAAAAGAACTTAAAGTTTGGCAGCCCTTGACTTCAGACGGCAGAGAATTCCGGTGACGAGAAGTAGCAACAGTGAAAGATGAATAATAAAGAGATGATGTGTGAAGTGGTATTCTAGCGTGTTATCATATTGTGACAGAGTATTTAAGTTATGATAGCGAGAAAGATTGTGGAGTCAGACAAATAAGTAAGAGGGAGTAGAGGTGTGCAAAATTCAGTATAAGAGAGAAAGGGAATGTAACTTTCTCCTCTCATTTAACCTGAGCCACAATAATTTATCGGAAGAAGGCGAAATGGGATCGTAATAGTGTTGTATCGGGAATTCTAGAACGCGGTTTATTCGAATTTTCCAGTCAATTGTTAGATTTCGGTAGCTCGTAAACCAGGCCTAAAATCCTTCTACCAGACACCACATCACTTTAATACACTCGGTGGCATTCATAAACTTTAGTGCAAATAAATCTGATGTTTTTTTAGATTACCATACACAAATTCAATTAACCTTATGCCACTCTTTGGCTTTTTCTTTAAGAGTAGATATACGTGAACGACCACAAATATTATCAGAAAATGCAGGTTCTATACTCACAATTAGACAAAAATTACAAGGTACCACAACAAGACTTATTAGAACTTAAATATCTGATAAAAGTATAAAAAAGGTTACTAATGATATTTTTCAAAGCAGTTTTATCGAAGTATGAAAAAAAAAATTCTACTGTTGCATTATTTGGTAACCATAACATTGTTATGGTCTTTCTGACATCTTTAATATTTTCCTGCATGTAGTAAACACTTATTTCTGAAAAGTAGACTACTCTCAGACATGTAGAGTTGTTTATTTTAACACACTTATTTTTTTTATTTGTCCTATATAATAGTACATTATGCAACGAGCCTATAATGATAGTAATTAAGACGCAAGTATGTTTGTTTATGAAACGGGCGCAAGCGAGTTTCATAATTTTCATACGATTATAATTACCATTATAGGCAAGTTTCATACGACTTTTTATGCTCGACCATATTTCTAACTTGAAATTATTCAGAAGTATCATTTTATTTGTATCTGACTCAAGATCGGAAGTGACCTTGTGCATAGTTCGTGTGAGATGTGCGCAGACGCGAAAGTATTGATTTTTTCCGAGGAACAATAATGTCAGTGACCTTGATGTAGAGAATAGCATGAACTAATTTTGGTATAACCTGGAAATTGATTTAGAATTGAAAAACGAGATGACAAATTGAATTTATTTGAATATTATTTACAATTAACGCTAATTATTATAGTAACAGAACATAACCTTCTGCGACAGTATTGATTTCCAGCCTCCGTGACGTTTCCCTCGTTATCTTTCGATTGCATATCCGAGAATAATCGAAAACCTGAACTTTAATGAATAGGTGTACTTTAAGGACATGCATTAAAGTACTGCTACCAGGTGTATAATTACTACATTTCGGAATGGTCGAGCATAAAATATATTAAAATTTACATAACTTTTTGTGACCTAATTTTTTCTATTTTCAGACAAATGGGCATTATTGTAGTCTACCTTTTGCATAAATTCATATTAAATTAGCATACAAAATTTCAGAATTCTATTTCTAATGGTTGTGGACTTATGAAATAATGTGTGAAAATTGTCAAATTTTGGAAAATTTAATTTAAAGTAAAAGTGAACTCTAAAAAATATTATTAATAACCTTTCTTATACTTTTGTCAGGTATTTAATTTCTAATAAGTCTTTTTGTGGTACCTTGTAATTTTTATCTAATTGTGAATTCATTTCCTTATAAAATTTTAGAAATTTGGAGTCTGCATTTTCTGGTAATATTTGTGGTTCCTCACGTACATATACCTTTAAGGGTACGTACAGGACGGAGCCTGGTTCGTTACCGAGGTGGTCGCTCGTAACCTAGTTGGTCGTTGGACAGAAAGTCGGGGTGTACAAGACGGAGCCTGGCTGGTTACCGTTTTGGTTGCTGGTGGCTGGGTAGAAGGTCGGGCTGATCAGAACGAAACTTGTTTTCGCCTGCTAGTCAGTGTAGCTGAACTTCCTCTACTTTTTCAAAATTATCTTTAAAAAGCAATAACAATTTATAAATATGCCAGAATGGATTGTATTGGTCTTCAGGTTCTCCTAAACGTACCTTAGATATTGGGTATTTTCAGTACGGAAATAACCACGTAAATGATTCCACTTTTCTAGAAAGCGTCATAATAAAACTCTTTCATTAAATCCCATATAGTTCATTCTGATACACATAGAGCATTGATAAAATAATATGTATTAATTGCCAAAAGGTCAGTACAGATAATTATATTGTTTCTAAAATCGTTACTTTCTGTAAAATATCAATTATTCATTTACAAAATTACTTATTATTGGTATCCATTTCACACCACATCTTTCTAGTGCCGAGATCAAGGAAGTACTCTGCATACGCACTGAGAAGGTATCGAACGTTTATAACAAATTAATAAAGAAATACGCACATATATTTACCTACAACAGTTTGCAATTTACATGGATTAAGAAATGGACAGATGAGGCACATTTCGAATTGACCGGCATTGTTAATACTCATAATTACAGGATATAGGCAGAAGGTAAAATTTTGGAAATATTCAACATTTTTTCCTCCGTTATTGTATCTTGTACAATAATAAAAATTAGTATGTGTAAAACACTATCCTTCTGCTATACGAAAAAAAAAATATATATTTTTACGATTTAGAAAGTTTTTAAATATATTTATTTTTTTTCAAAACTCACTTCTCTTTGCAGTGATGAAGCGTTTCCCATATAACTAAAAAACTATCCAACATTCTGTGATGACATTTTTTGTGTGTATTTATGCATGTCATATCTACAATATGATGTAAAAAATATTTTTAGGATTTAAAAAGTTATCAAATATATTATATTTTTTTCAAAACTCACTTCACTGTGCAGTGATGATGCGTTTCCCACATAACTAAAAATCTATCCAACATTCTGTGATGACATTTTTTGTGTGCATTTATGCATGTCATATCTACAATATGATGTAAAAAATATTTTTAGGATTTAAAAAGTTTTCAAATATATTATATTTTTTTCAAAACTCACTTCACTGTGCAGTGATGATGCGTTTCCCACATAACTAAAAAACTATCCAACATTCTGTGATGACATTTTTTGTGTGTATTTATGCATGTCATATCTACAATATGATGTAAAAAATATTTTTAGGATTTAAAAAGTTTTCAAATATATTATATTTTTTTCAAAACTCACTTCACTGTGCAGTGATGATGCGTTTCCCACATAACTAAAAAACTATCCAACATTCTGTGATGACATTTTTTTTTTTGTATTTATGCATGTCATATCTACAATATGATGTAAAAAAAATATTTTTACGATTTAAAAAGTTTTCAAATATATATATATATATATATATATATTTTTTTTTTTTCAAAACTCACTTCACTGTGCAGTGATGATGCGTTTCCCATATAACTAAAAAACTATCCAACATTCTGTGATGACTTTTTTGTGTGTATTTATGCATGTCATATCTATAATATGATGTAAAAAAATATTTTTAGGATTTAAAAAGTTTTCAAATATATTATATTTTTTTTTTCAAAATTCACTTCACTGTGCAGTGATGATGCGTTTCCCACATAACTAAAAAACTATCCAACATTCTGTGATGACATTTTTTTTTGTATTTATGCATGTCATATCTACAATATGATGTAAAAAATATTTTTACGATTTAAAAAGTTTTCATATATATTTTTTTTTCAAAACTCACTTCACTGTGCAGTGATGATGCGTTTCCCACATAACTAAAAACTATCCAACATTCTGTGATGACATTTTTTGTGTGTATTTATGCATGTCATATCTACAATATGATGTAAGATCATTTCTCTACCTTTGATATAGTGTCTCATAAAAATAAATTAATTTAAAAAATGGTCAAATATCAGTATTTTCTTCTAACACACAAAAAATATATATTATTTATTAAGGAATGTACTTGAAAGAGCATGATATTATAAACATGAGATTCAGCAATAAAACAAAGGAGAGAGAACATGAAAAAGTTAACAAGTTTATGAGTTATAAGGGAAACGTTTCATCACTGCACAGTGAACTGCCATCATTTTGAATTTTGAAAAAAAAAAAAAAATTGTTTTAAATCGTAAAAATATTTTTTTCATATAGCAGAAGGACAGTGTTTTATACTGTACATACCAATTTTCATTATTGTACAGGGACATCTTTTTATTGTTACTTCAATTTTTATTGTAACCTGAGTTTTTGAATGTACTTCACTCCCACCCCTTCCACTAATGAAGTTCAGCCGTCCTCCACACAGATCCAAGACCGCATATATACAGTCATAGTAGCCTTACCGTCACAGTACGTTCCAAAAATATGTTCGTGCTTTCCAATGACGAAAGAACTTTCAATATTGTATCATTTTCGCACAGGTACTGTCGTCCATTTGCCCCTACGTCGCATTCCGGTTTTCCCCACCAGCTTCTATTCATCTCTCTGTAAAGGCTAGTGGCTGGGCTGTCTTAGCTCTTTTCTGAGAACATTAATTTCTGTTAGGAATTGGACATCTACCTAATGTTATACCCATACAACTGTTTAAAATAACTTCTATAAAGGGCCTCGTTAAGTAATTAACTGTCACGTGATTTCCCTCCTTTCTACGATCCTGCGACATAACCACTTGGACGAACAGTAGATAGCATGTCTGAGTAATTTTATCTTTTCGGATCGAGCAGAAGTGAAGATTGAATTTACAGTATGTAAGGTACTCTTTTACAGAGTATCTACAGAATTATTTCAACATGAGTTACTAGTACGAAGGACGAAACTGGTAATTGGAATTACACACATTAGAACTGAAGCCTGTATCGAAATGAAGCGCCATCATTTTGAAAAATGTGTTTAAATATCCATATTATGATTATTTTTCAATTTAACTTCATTCTCTATAATGTACGCTAATGTGCTCTAGACAGTATAATATACACTGCATAATGAATACGTCCGTATGGATAGCTCAGTTCGTGAGTAAAAACACTCACTGTTAATACTGTACTGTATTCTGATTAAACAAAAACCTAATGAAAATTATCAAACTGAAAAGCGTGATATTTCCTAGTTTACGTAAATGGATGAACTACTTTTCTTCCCTCCTATACCTAGTAAAGTGATTTGTTTGTATATTACGCCATCGACCTCCAGTCGTGGAAGGGGGTAGCAACCGTTGATCCAAAGGTATAGCCAGGTTAATATCAGAAATGTTAGTAAAAATGAAATGATGTCCCTGTACAAGATACAGTAATGGAGAAAAAAATGTTGAATATTTCCAAAAAATGTTTGTGCTGTAAGCTGTATTTAACCCGTTAACAGTGTTTAGTGGAAATGACGAGATTCTTCTATCAGTCTTTACATCAGTCGGTTGCCTTTTCATGTTACATTATGAGGGTGGTAGATAGGCACGAACAGTGTAATTTATTCACACCTTGGAGTGTCTATTTGTATTCCACCTTTCGACCGTGCCAGTGAAAGGGTTATTTTGATTTACAGTGTACTCTCGCTCAGCGCTTCTTTGATGTATAAAGCAGCTGATCGTGACAAATGTACACCAGCCACAGATACTCACGTAATCTATCTATTAGGAATTATCATCGCGGAGAGGGAGAAGATTGCTCGAGATGGGCAAATTGAAGTCTACGCACTCAATATTCTCTTTCCATTCAGAAAACACCAGACGGTGATATGTCCATTTATTCAAAAACAGCAGCAGTAATGATTCAACGCAACCATTTCAACCAATAATCTCGTTCTAGTATTCTACTCTTGAAGTCCCGGTGACATGCAAATCCAAATCCTACGACTGCATTTCATTATTGAAAAAGTTGTAATTTTGCAGGTGAATAAAAAGGTCAAAAGAAGGAAAATTACTGTTTTATTAATGGATATCCCCCTTAATTTGCTGATGGCACATCACGCGTTGGAAACTACACAATGAAGAGTCATAAATAATGTCAGAACAACGGCAGTGAACGTTATGATGTTTAAACAATGCTCTTGTAGTCAAGCGGTTTTGAGTCAAAATCGTGAGCACAGTTACTGTAATTCGTACAAAAGAATCAAACGTAGACACGAAAGAACGGCATTGTCAAAGAAATAAAAAATAATAAGATAATATAGTAAACAGTGCAATGTACAGATACGGAAATAAAATTTGGAGCTCCCTTATTGTACAGGCGTATACTAACTGGCTCCGCAGTGAAGCAAGCGGCAGTATTCGACCCGGTAGCGATGTAAAGTTGGTTCTGTGAAGCACCTAATTTGAACGTAGAAATATTACATCTCCTCTCTCGCTCTCTCCCACTCTCTACCATTCAATGTGGCCAAGGTCATTGACTCTACCTGCATGATACCAACATAACTCCTCGAGTCCCCGCGTTTTGCTTGCCACTTCTCCTGCGGAGCCATTTAGTATACGCCTCACTGTATAAGTTTCGCTTACAACACACTGCGCATTTGCAGTAAACAAGAGCCCCTGTAGGACTTTATATGCTACTTGTAGACTGTCTTGCGAAATTGTTGCCTACATACAGGCGGACTCGTTCCAAATTTTAATTCCGTATCTGTACATTGCACACATACCTTCCCTTATGACACTCAAAGCTATTATTATTATGTAAATAATGTTCTCTATTTTTTACTTAATTCATTGTATATTTAAATGAACGAAGCAATCACAGTATGGAACAAAATATACAATACGAGGGTATTAAAAATTTGGGAAAAACGTTCTTTCTGAGAAAACTATGAACTTTCCACCAATATAGTATTATGCTTTTTTTGTTACATACAAGATGGGCTATTCGCTCTGAAAATCTTGTTAATAGAGTTCCTCTGAACCACAGAACTGTTTTATGTGACATTACAAAAGTGATACAAAATTGTTAAAGATTAGAAATAAATGGTACATTATCTTCTGTTCTGCATTTCATTTCTTGTTACGTCGCCCGTAGAAGCGATAACCAAGATAGCAAGCGTTCCGGTATTACGTCATAGCAAATATGTCATTGCTTTTATAGGCACGCGTGCTATAATAAGTCAATTACGCACGATTTTCGATGTAGTAACAACCTGTTTACAATGCTAGGATGTCATAAAAATATTTAAGGGCGAATATGCCAAACAATTTTGGCTATATTATCATGCCTTAATTTTTAATCAATTTGAGGAGTCTGTCTTTCGCATCAAGATATTAAATTCCTAAATTTTGACATGAACACGTCTTTAAGTACGGTCCAGTACTGGGGTGCCATCCTAGAAAGTCGACCGACACTTTATAGGCCAGTTTTGTCGCGCCTATAATTTCCAGACTACATAACATATTTCAATGAAATAAACGACGATCGGTAGGAGGATCAATATATCCAACGTGACCTTGAGTTGGAGCGGGTACTAGCGATACGCGGGAAGGGGAAGTTGAGGCACGAATTGGCCGGTCGCGCGGCAGCCAAAGCAGAATAACACGAGAATGCGAAGTGATAGAACGTTCGCAGTGGTGTCAAACGATTCGTACGAACAAGGCTACAATCTCAATTGAGCAATAATCAGTAGTCGATACGTTAAACTGTAATATGCGCGAGCTAATTTGAGTAAAGGGATAAAATTCACAATGTCAAGATAGTGCAAAGGAGAGCGGGCGTACAAGAAAACTCCGATATTTCAATTGAAGTCTGATGTATTCTACATAACTCTGTGTCACTTCAGCACCACTAGGCCTATTCTGTGTAGCTCTATAGTAGTTAAATATTCAAGTCTGAGAGAGCTGAGACGTTACATGAGCTGTTTTATGAAGGACGTCGAGATAATACTTGGACCACAATTTAGTTTTGATGTGAACGCTCCTTAACTCTCTCAGCAGATTTATTCCTTCCGTTGGCAGCCGCTAAAAATGTCACAGCAGGGAACAGAATTATCGTCCGTTCGTTTGTTACGATAGTTGTAAAAATAATTATACTTCAGACCAAGAGTCGCGCGTGAGTGCTAAGAATTGTCCAATATTTGCACGAGACGGCAAGTGCACGACACGGTGACCACTCCCATGGCCACGTGTTTTGGTATTGTGTAACGTGGCGATAGCAGGGCGTTGTCCACAAGGTCTGTTATGTTCGCATGTCAGCATTATCTCTAGGGGATTATCCAGCTAGCTGGGGTGGCAGCGATCCTTGTTACTGTATCTCTTGTACCCATATGGACCCAAACTGTTCCTATCGACAACTAATTCTGAACTTATAGAGTGAATATAAAAAGTCACCATACACCTATTGAAATAACATAAATATGTCTTAAAGAAACATTTCTTAACCTCAGTATGCTAATTTATAATAAATAGAATATGTTGAGACATAGATACTTACTACTTACTTACTTACTTACTGGCTTTTAAGGAACCCGGAAGTTCATTACCGCCCTCACATAAGCCCGCCACTGGTCTCTATCCTGAGCAAGATTAATCCAGTGCCTATCATCATATCCCACCTCCCTCAAATTCATTTTAATATTATCTTCCCATCTACGTCTCGGCCTTCCCAAAGGTCTTTTTCCCTCCGGCCTCCCAACTAACACTCTATATGCATTTCTGGATTCGCCCATACGTGCTACATGCCCTGCCCATCTCAAACGTCTGAATTTAATGTTCCTAATTATTTCAGGTGAAGAATACAATGCGTGCAGTTCTGTGTTGTGTAACTTTCTCCATTCTCCTGTAACTTCATCCCTCTCAGCCCCAAATATTTTCCTAAGCAACTTATTCTCAAACACTCTTAACCTATGTTCGTCTCTCAAAGTGAGAGTCCAAGTTTCACAACCGTATAGAACAACCGGTAATATAACTGTTTTATAAATTCTAACTTTCAGATTTTTGACAACAGACTGGATGATAAAAGCTTCTCAACCGAATAATAACAGGAACTTACCATATTTATTCTGTGTTTAATTTCCCCCCGTGTATCATTTATATTTGTTACTGTTGCTCCCAGGTATTTGAATTTTTCCATCTCTTCAAAGGATAAATTTCCAATTTTTTATATTTCCATTTGGTACAATATTCTCGTCACGAGACATAATCATATACTTTGTCCTTTCGGGATTTACTTCCAAACCTGTTTCTTTACTTGCTTCAAGTAAAATTCCCGTGTTTTCCCTAATCATTTGTGGATTTTCTCCTAAAATATTCACATCATCCGCATAGACAAGCAGCTGATGTAACCCGTTCAATTCCAAACCCTCTTTGTTATCCTTGACTTTCCTAATGGCATACTCTAGAGTAAAGTTAAAAAGTAAAGGTGATAGTGCATCTCCTTGCTTTAGTACACAGTGAATTGGAAACGCATATGACAGAAACCGACCTATACGGACTCTGCTGTACGTTTCACTGAGACACATTTTAATTAATCGAACTAGTTTCTTGGGAATACCAAATTCAATAACAATATCTTGAGAGATAAGATACAAAGAAAATATAACGTATAAAAAAAAGAAAAATAATTCTAGTTCTAATTTCGTTAAAAAAAAATTGAAGCGTAAAGAAACATTAAATCAATGCACAAAAAGTCTTCATATTACAACTAAGTATTCCTTTGAAGCAGCTGAACCTCTGCTACAAGTAGGGGGTGGGGGTAGGGTTGAAGCCACAGGTCGAATTTGTGGCTTTTTGCTACTCGATTTCTAAAAATGCAACAAACTAATCTGCAAAGATGCGATAACCACATTGGACTTCCGAAAAGAAGATGATAATGGAGAAAATGAAATCAGAGATGTGTATGAACTAATCAGAATTTAAATTAAATGCTAATGACATGGGCAATTTTCAAAAAGGTATTGAGCAATAGATGTTCAGGAATGGATTTCAAAGAGTTGATGCAATTCATGTAAGTTAAGTGAACAATTTTTTCTAATTTGTTTATCTAATTCCATCGCACATTGTAAATTGTGAGCGAAGATTCAGTTACATGATTTAAGGAGTTAGGTACAGCTTATAGCAGTAAATTTTGTGGAAATATTCAACATTTTTTCCTCCATTACTGTACCTTTTACAATAATGAAAATTGGTATGTGTAAAACACTGTCCTCCTGCTATATGAAAAAAAATATATATATTTTTACGATTTAAAAAAAAATATTTAGATCTTTTTTCAAAATTCGAAATGGTGGTAGTTTACTGTGCAGTGATGAAGCGTTTCCCTCATAACTCCTAAACTTGTTAACTTTTTCATGTTCTCTCTCTTTTATTTTATTACTAAAACTCATGTTTACAATATCATGCTCTTTCAGCTATATTCCTTAATAAATAATATATTTTTTTAATTTTGTGTTAAAAGAAAATACTGATATTTGACCATTTTTTAAATTAATTTATTTTTATCAGACAATCTATCAAAGGTAGAGAAGTGATCTTGCATCATATTGTAGATATGACATGCATAAATACACACAAAAAATTACATCATAGAATGTTGGATAATTTTTTAGTTATGTGGGAAACGCTTGATCACTGCACAGTAAATTGAATTTTGAAAAAAAAAAAAAAGTAAATATTTTTTTAATGTTAAAAATATTTTTTTTCATAAAGCGGAAGGACATGTTTTATACATACTAATTTTCATTATTGTACAAGATACAGTAATGGAGGAAAAAAAATGTTGAATATTTCCAAAATTTTACTGCTGTAAGCTGTACCTAACCCCTTAAGCCTATTAGCAGCGTCTGTTGAAAATCTACTAGAAATTCGCAAAAATAATTTCCTGCTTCCGGCCAGAAAATACTTCACATTTGTCTGGCATAAACAGGACACAAAGAAACTATTTCACTGCCTGCTAGAAGTAATTACGTTGACAGTCATCCTTGTGAACATGATTTATGACGTGATAAATGGCTGCTTCAAGTCACGATATTTATGAAACGGGTCCACGCTTCGATACCTGGTTCAAGAATATAGTTTCGTTTTGTGTTTATGACTCGTTTCTGACATAGGCTACGGGAAGAGTAAATTAAAAGTCGCACGGAAAGGCAAATAAAAAAATTATCTAGGTCTTAAAGAAGCCACTACACACGCAAATGTTACAGAGGATGCCATCAGGTTCGTACCAACAAGCGGTTCGTGGATCAGTTCATGTACGGTTCCTGTACCATCTTATGCGCATGCGCTAGTTGGGCATCTGCAATGGGTTTGAAACTGGACTGGACGCTGTTGGAACGCTTTCGCGGATCGTTATGTACTAAATCCAGAGATGCTATAACTGTGATCATCTTTGCTAAGAACGGGATGCTTAATTATTATCGTTTCGCAGCTAATTCTAATTGCAGAAAATAGAACTTCGATCATTTTCTATAAAAAGATGACAAAAAATATGGAAGGCAAGAATTCCGCTAATTCAATGTCGTGTACTGGGGGACTCTCATCTAAAAATAGTTCTTTTTTTTTAATTATTAAAGTATGTACGTTATTTGTCATACAGTGAAACCTGTATAAAGCGGCCATCTGAAGTTACCTTGTAAAATGGCCGTTTTATCAGGTGGCCGCTTGATTAAGGTTGCGGTTTTTTATGAATCAGCATGAAAGTACTGAATTTCATTGACTTTTTAGTACTGTGGGCTTATAACAATCGTGCATATTAATGCCAGCCTCTTCCATTCTTGCAACTAGCCTTTTCAAAACTCAATTTCTCCGCCCTCGCATACTTGAACCATTCGTAAACGAAATCATTCACATTACTAAACACAGATTGATTCTCTCTTCTTATTTGGCCACCATGCATATTTTCCTCCCATTCTTTTAATATTTCACCTTAATTATACCGTGTATTTGTGTCCTTTCACATTTGAATATTTCTGCAGTTTTTCTCGCAGATGTTCCCTTCTCACTTTCTTCAATCATTTTTCGTCTCACCTCTAAACTTAATACCTTACTTACTTACTTACAAATGGCTTTTAAGGAACCCGAAGGTTCATTGCCGCCCTCACATAAGCCCGCCAGCGGTCCCTATCCTGTGCAAGATTAATCCAGTCTCTATCATCATACCCCACCTCCCTCAAATCCATTTTAATATTATCCTCCCATCTACGTCTCGGCCTCCCTAAAGGTCTTTTTCCCTCCGGTCTCCCAACTAACACTCTATATGCATTTCTGGATTCGCCCATACGTGCTACATGCCCTGCCCATCTCAAACGTCTGGATTTAATGTTCCTAATTATGTCAGGTGAAGAATACAATGCGTGCAGTTCTGTGTTGTGTAACTTTCTCCATTCTCCTGTAACTTCATCCCGCTTAGCCCCAAATATTTTCCTTAGCACCTTATTCTCAAACACCCTGAACCTATGTTCCTCTCTCAGAGTGAGAGTCCAAGTTTCACAACCATACAGAAGAACCGGTAATATAACTGTTTTATAAATTCTAACTTTCAGATTTTTGGACAGCAGACTGGATGATAAGAGCTTCTCAACCGAATAATAACACGCATTTCCCATATTTATTCTGCGTTTAATTTCCTCCCGAGTGTCATTTATATTTGTTACTGTTGCTCCAAGATATTTGAATTTTTCCACCTCTTCGAAGGATAAATCTCCAATTTTTATATTTCCATTTCGTACAATATTCTGGTCACGAGACATAATCATATACTTTGTCTTTTCGGGATTTACTTCCAAACCGATCGCTCTACTTGCTTCAAGTAAAATTTCCGTGTTTTCCCTAATCGTTTGTGTATTTTCTCCTAACATATTCACGTCATCCGCATAGACACGAAGCTGATGTAGCCCGTTCAATTCCAAACCCTGCCTGTTATCCTGAACTTTCCTAATGGCATATTCTAGAGCGAAGTTAAAAAGTAAAGGTGATAGTGCATCTCCTTGCTTTAGCCCGCAGTGAATTGGAAAAGCATCAGATAGAAACTGACCTATACGGACTCTGCTGTATGTTTCACTGAGACACATTTTAATTAATCGAACTAGTTTCTTGGGAATACCAAATTCAATAAGAATATCATATAATACTTCCCTCTTAACCGAACTAAACTTAATACCACTATAGATTTATTGTTAGACATAATTTCTTTCTCAAACTAACGTCACAGTTCCTCTGAATCAACTGAATGAAAAGAAGAAAAATTCGTAAAAGCTGGTCCAAATAGAAAAAGATGGAAAGAGGAGAAAAAAAAATTAATTCGAATGGTTAACTACTGACCTAAAACATACTGTGACATTTTCGATAGAAAACGTCCGTGTTTCAATCCTTTAAAAACGAGTAAGAATTTATAGCTGTGCAGAGTCGGAGTGAAAAGTGACAAAAGAGTCATAAAACTAACCAACTAACCCCAAGATATGGAGGGTGTACTGTTGTACACTTAGCTATTGTACTCGTGATATTTCTCTGTGTCCTCTAACCATCGAAAAAATAGGTCAGACAGTATCTGTGAAAACATTTTTGTTGGACAGTGACTGTTATAGTCAGGTTCCAATCCAAACAGACCCCGGCCGCTGGCCGAAGCATGAGGTGGCCGCTAAATAAAGAGACAATTTGTAATGATCTTATGGCAAATCCAATTGGTTCCAGAGAAAATTGGCCTTCTGGCCAGGTGGCCGTTTAAATGAAGTGACCGCAAAGGCAGGTTTCACTGTACTTTTAATCAAAGCTGCATGTTGAAATTGTAATTAACTATTTAAATATCCAAATAATACCCATTCCCTTTCTTTTTGGCGAAATTTTAAATTAAATCTCTAGTTTTATTATTCGTCTGCACTGTCACTTTTCATCTTTAACCTCATTGATGTGAACAGTCGATCATGTCTTTCTTCAGTATCCAGGAGACGTTGGTGAGCTTATGCGCATGCGCGTCTTGCTTACTCTTCCGTACATGCCTCAATCCGCGGACTATTTCTGACCGTTCCGAACCCGTGTCAAAAGCTTGTTGGAACGCCCGACTGCAGTACATGTTTCCGGTTCAGGACTGGTTCGGATTGTGTTGGAACACTTTTTCTGTACTGCGCATGCTCACGATGGTTACGGACGGTTCCTGACTGTTGTTGGAACGAACCTATCAAGTGCTGATGTTCTCCTTGCTGAATGCACGCGACCTGTTCAGTAATAGACACACACTAGTGCCAACGTGATGTTCACTTAGCCAGCTGCTGTTACTCAAGGGACGTATAACGAGGCCTGGATAACGAGTCTTCAAGGACTACTGTTCTCCAACCAGGAGATCAACCGTGAAAGGAATGTGCTTACTATTGCGTCATCTATTGGGGCGAAGTAGATAGATAATATTACCATTATTACGTCAGTTTAAAAACCATGCGCTCTCCTGCATATGTTATTTAATATATGGAGAGATTAAAAGACCAGGAGATTAACAGTGCTCTAATTTTGTAACTAGGGTAGTATCAATATGTGTGTACCAATGTTATTGTTTGTGCTGTGAGAGCTAGCCAATACAGATACGAGTACCCACGTGTGTGATCTTATGACATCTTATGACATCAACATTCATTCACAGCATTACCCCGCTTCGTCTCAGTCCCCGAAAACTTTCTCGTGGTTGGAGTACAGTAGCCATGAAGTAAATAAGTTTACCTGAAATGCAATTATTATATTGACACCGATATTACTAATCAAAGAATCATAAAATGTAGGAATAAACCAAACTTCGGCATTCGCATAGCTTCACAAAACCTCGTATCTTTACCCAGATCTACTTGTGGATGCGATCACCTATCGACAGGTGCATAGCTTTGTGATGCTACTGCATATATTTATGTAAAACTACGTGTCGGTGCGTGGAATGAAACAAGGAAAACATGGTATATATAAGGATAACGGAGGAAAAAAGAGGAAAGCAAGGAGAAAAAGGGGAATGCAAGGAGAATAAAGGGAAAGTAAAGTGAATAAGAAGACGTGAAGAACAACAGGAACATAAGGAAAACGAAGCATAGGCAAATATAACATGGCGAAGACAAGGCGAACAATGGGAAGATATTGAGACCAAGAGGTGGAATATAAAGAGAACAAAGTCAAGATAAAGAAAACAAGTCAAAGACAGAGATAACAATGGGGAGCCAAAGTAGAAGAAAAGGGGAACACAAGGTGAAAAGGGGAAACATAACGAGAATAAGGGGAACGCAAAAGAAACACAAGGAGAAAAATAAAAACACAAGAAGGAAAAGAGGAAAACAAGAACAAATAGTAAGCAAGTAGTAGTAGGCCTAGTAGTAGTAGTAGTAGTAGTAGTAGTAGTAGTAGTAGTAGTAGTAGTAGCATTTTAGGTTATTTTACGACGCTTTATCAACATCTTAGGTTATTTAGCGTCTGAATGAGAAGAAGGTGTTAATGCCGGTGAAGTGAGTCCGGGGTCCAGCACCGAAACTTACCCAGCATTTGCTCAGATTGGGTTGAGGGAAAACCCCGGAAAAAACCTCAACCAGATAAATTGCCCCGACTGGGAATCGAACCCGGACCAACTGGTTTCACGGCCAGACACGCTAGCCGTTACTCCACAGGTGTGGATAGTGGTAAACAAGTAGAACAAGGGAAATACAAAGAGAACATGGAAAGCACAAGGAGAACAAGGGAAACACAAGAAGAACAAGGGAAACAAGAACAAGCAGCAAACAAGGGGAACAAGAGAAACACAAAGAGGAGAAGGGAACACGAAGATAACAAGGGGGAAAAGGAGGACAAGGAAACACAAGGAGAACAAAGGAAACACAAGGACAACAGAGGAAACACAAAGAGAACAAAGGAAACACAAGGAGAACAAAGGAAACACAAGGAGAACAGAGGAAACACAAAGAAAACAAAGGAAACACAAGGAGAACAGAGGAAACACAAAGAGAACAAAGGAAACACAAGGAGAACAGAGGAAACACAAAGAGAACAAATGAAACACAAGGAGAACAGAGGAAACACAAAGAGAACAAAGAAAACACAAGGAGAACAGAGGAAACACAAAGAGAACAAATGAAACACAAGGAGAACAGAGGAAACACAAAGAGAACAAACGGAAACACAAGGAGAACACAAAGAGAACAAAGGAAATACAAGGAGAACAGAGGAAAAACAAAGAGAACAAAGGGAACACAAGGAGAATAGAGGAAGCACAAAGAGAACAAAGGAAACACAAGGAGAACAGAGGAAACACAAAGAGAACAAAGGAAACACAAGGAGAACAGAGGAAACACAAAGAGAACAAAGGAAACACAAGGAGAACAGAGGAAACACAAAGAGAACAAAGGAAACACAAGGAGAACAGAGGAAACACAAAGAGAACAAAGAAAACACAAGGAGAACAGAGGAAACACAAAGAGAACAAATGAAACACAAGGAGAACAGAGAAAACAAAAAGAGAACAAACGGAAACACAAGGAGAACAGAGGAAACACAAGGAGAACACAAAGAGAACAAAGGAAACACAAGGAGAACAGAGAAACACAAAGAGAACAAATGAAACACAAGGAGAACGGAAAAAAAACACGAGAACAAACGGAAACACAAGGAGAACACAAAGGAAACAAAGGAAACACAAGGAGAACACAAAGAGAACAAAGGAAACACAAAGAGAACAGAGGAAACACAAAGAGAACAAATGAAACACAAGGAGAACGGAGAAAACACAAGGAGAACACAAAGAGAACAAAGGAAACACAAGGAGAACACAAAGAGAACAAAGGAAACACAAGGAGAACAAACGGAAACACAAGGAGAACACAAAGGAAACAAAGGAAACACAAGGAGAACAAAGACAACACAAGGAGAATAAACGGAAACACAAGGAGAACACAAAGGGAACAAAGGAAACACAAGGAGAACACAAAGGGAACAAAGGAAACACAAGGAGAACAAAGGAAACAAAGGAAACACAAGGAGAACAAACGGAAACACAAGGAGAACAAAGGAAACACAAGGAGAACAGAGGAAACACAAGGAGAACAGAGGAAACACAAGGAGAACAGAGGAAACACAAGGAGAACAGAGGAAACACAAGGAGAACACAAAGAGAACAAAGGAAACACAAGGAGAACAGAGGAAACACAAGGAGAACAGAGGAAACACAAGAAGAACACAAAGAGAACAAAGGAAACACAAGGAGAACAGAGGAAACACAAAGAGAACAAATGAAACACAAGGAGAACAGAGGAAACACAAAGAAAACAGAGGAAACACAAGGAGAACAGAGGAAACACAAGGAGAACACAAAGAGAACAAAGGAAACACAAGGAGAACAGAGGAAACACAAAGAGAACAAATGAAACACAAGGAGAACGGAGAAAACACAAGGAGAACAGAGGAAACACAAGGAGAACAGTGGAAACACAAGGAGAACACAAAGAGAACAAAGGAAACACAAGGAGAACAGAGGAAACACAAAGAGAACAAATGAAACACAAGGAGAACAGAGGAAACACAAAGAAAACAGAGGAAACACAAGGAGAACATAGGAAACACAAGGAGAACACAAAGAGAACAAAGGAAACACAAGGAGAACAGAGGAAACACAAAGAGAACAAATGAAACACAAGGAGAACGGAGAAAACACAAGGAGAACAGAGGAAACACAAGGAGAACAGAGGAAACACAAGGAGAACACAAAGAGAACAAAGGAAACACAAGGAGAACAAACGGAAACACAAGGAGAACACAAAGGAAACACAAGGAGAACGGAGAAAACACAAGGAGAACACAAAGAGAACAAAGGAAAAACAAGGAGAACAAACGGAAACACAAGGAGAACAGAAAGGAAACAAAGGAAACACAAGGAGAACAAAGAAAACACAAGGAGAATAAACGGAAACACAAGGAGAACACAAAGGGAACAAGGGAAACACAAGGCGAACAAACGGAAACACAAGGAGAACACAAAGGGAACAAAGGAAACACAAGGAGAACAAAGAAAACACAAGGAGAATAAACGGAAACACAAGGAGAACACAAAGGGAACAAAGGAAACACAAGGAGAACAGAAAGGAAACAAAGGAAACACAAGGAGAACGGAGAAAACACAAGGAGAACACAAAGAGAACAAAGGAAAAACAAGGAGAACAAACGGAAACACAAGGAGAACAGAAAGGAAACAAAGGAAACACAAGGAGAACAAAGAAAACACAAGGAGAATAAACGGAAACACAAGGAGAACACAAAGGGAACAAGGGAAACACAAGGCGAACAAACGGAAACACAAGGAGAACACAAAGGGAACAAAGGAAACACAAGGAGAACAAAGAAAACACAAGGAGAATAAACGGAAACACAAGGAGAACACAAAGGGAACAAAGGAAACACAAGGAGAACAGAAAGGAAACAAAGGAAACACAAGGAGAACACAAAGGAAACAAAGGAAACACAAGGAGAACAAAGAAAACACAAGGAGAATAAACGGAAACACAAGGAGAACACAAAGGGAACAAAGGAAACACAAGGAGAACAGAAAAGAAACAAAGGAAACACAAGGAGAACACAAAGGAAACAAAGGAAACACAAGGAGAACAAAGAAAACACAAGGAGAATAAACGGAAACACAAGGAGAACACAAAGGGAACAAAGGAAACACGAGGAGAACAGAAAGGAAACAAAGGAAACACAAGGAGAACAAAGAAAACACAAGGAGAATAAACGGAAACACAAGGAGAACACAAAGGAAACAAAGGAAACACAAGGAGAACAAAGAAAACACAAGGAGAATAAACGGAAACACAAGGAGAACACAGAGGGAACAAAGGAAACACAAGGAGAACAAAGAAAACACAAGGAAAACAAAGAAAACACAAGGAGAACAGAGAAAACACAAGCAGAACAAACGGAAACAAAAGAAGAACACAAAGAGAACAAAGGAAACACAAGGAGAACAAACGGAATGAAACTAAAAAAAATCTACTTGTTATTTAATGAGAAGTGCTGAGATTTTCTTTTCCTATTGATCATAGAATGTGACATTTTGATTTGTACGTTTATGTTTACAAAAATAAGGCGTCAACTTTTCAATGTCGAGATCGCTACATCTACATATCACTATTTCCTTTTGCTCCATTATTTAACGATGCTGCATCAACTACCATTATTTAGCGTCGAATGGAATTGGCGACAGCGAGATGATATTTGATGAAATGAGGCCGAGGATTCACCAAGGGACTACCCGACAATCGCCTTATATTCGGGGATAAAGTCGGAAGAAACCCGGCCAATTAAAGTGCCTAGCGGGAATCGAACCTACGCCCGAGAGTAGTTCCGGCTCAAGAGGCAAACGCGCTACCGCCTGAGCTTACGCCGGTGGCGTCACTATTTTTATGGCAAATGAATTTTTTTCGCAGCTGCTTCTCTTTTTCTATTTCTGGAAAATTAATTTCTGGACAACAAAATTTACAGCCTTTGCTTTAGTGATTTCTTATCCCTCGTATTTGTTTTACTATTAACGGTGTCAAAGCCGAGTGCTGTCTGGGAGGTATAAAATATGGGATTGCTCAGTACTTATGGCCCGCTGTGACGTGTGGGGTTGTCGGCAGTGCGACGCGACGACACAAGGGAATAGAGGAAATGTCTGTCTTGATGCAGCGTTATCAGGACTGATCCAGTCTCCCTGCGTGCGGGATTCAGAGACAAAACAAGTATTGAAGACCGTAGGGGCAAACGCGGCGCGTCACAGCGCTGACAATGATGGGGGGACGAAGAGACAAACATTTCTTCACCTTAATGTTACTTTATTATTATTGTTGTTTTTCCTTCTGTGTAAATCCTTGCCACACACCGCTCTCCTTCAGTGCTTAATCCTAATTTTTTACCTCAACATTTTAGTGTCATTCAACTACTCAGAAAAAAGCTTCTAATTCTACCATGTGCATTATTCAAGAACGATTTTCTTCAGAATGGCGATAGATAGATAGATAGATAGATAGATAGATAGATAGATAGATAGATAGATAGATAGATAGATAGATAGATAGATAGATAGATAGATAGATAGATAGATAGTTTTATTTAACGACGCTCGCAACTGCAGAGGTTATATCAGCGTCGCCGGATGTGCCGGAATTTTGTCCCGCAGGAGTTCTTTTACATGCCAGTAAATATACTGACATGAGCCTGTCGCATTTAAGCGCACTTAAATGCCATCGACTTGGCCCGGGATCGAACCCGCAACCTTGGGCATAGAAGGCCAGCGCTATACCAACTCGCCAACCAGGTCGACTACATAGATAGATAGATAGATAGATAGATAGATAGATAGATAGATAGATAGATAGATAGATAGTTTTATTTAACGACGCTCGCAACTGCAGAGGTTATATCAGCGTCGCCGGATGTGCCGGAATTTTGTCCCGCAGGAGTTCTTTTACATGCCAGTAAATATACTGACATGAGCCTGTCGCATTTAAGCGCACTTAAATGCCATCGACTTGGCCCGGGATCGAACCCGCAACCTTGGGCATAGAAGGCCAGCGCTATACCAACTCGCCAACCAGGTCGACTAGATAGATAGATAGATAGATAGATAGATAGATAGATAGATAGATAGATAGATACATGTTATGTTTTATTTAACGACGCTCGCAACTGCAGAGGTTATATCAGCATCGCCGGATGTCGGAATTTTGTCCGCAGGAGTTCTTTTACATGTCAGTAAATATACTGACACGGTCGCATTTAAGCACACTTAAATGCCATCGACTTGACCCGGGATCGAACTCCAACCTTGGGCATAGATAGATAGATAGATAGATAGATAGATAGATAGATAGATAGATAGATAGATAGATAGATAGATAGATAGATACATGTTATGTTTTATTTAACGACGCTCGCAACTGCAGAGGTTATATCAGCATCGCCGGATGTGCCGGAATTTTGTCAGGAGTTCTTTTACATGCCAGTAAATATACTGACATGAGCCTGTCGCATTTAAGCGCACTTAAATGCCATCGACTTGGCCCGGGATCGAACCCGCAACCTTGGGCATAGAAGGCCAGCGCTATACCAACTCGCCAACCAGGTCGACTAGATAGATAGATAGATAGATAGATAGATAGATAGATAGATAGATAGATAGATACATGTTATGTTTTATTTAACGACGCTCGCAACTGCAGAGGTTATATCAGCATCGCCGGATGTGCCGGAATTTTGTCCCGCAGGAGTTCTTTTACATGTCAGTAAATATACTGACACGATCCTGTCGCATTTAAGCACACTTAAATGCCATCGACTTGACCCGGGATCGAACTCCAACCTTGGGCATAGATAGATAGATAGATAGATAGATAGATAGATAGATAGATTAGATAGATAGATAGATAGATAGATAGATAGATACATGTTATGTTTTATTTAACGACGCTCGCAACTGCAGAGGTTATATCAGCATCGCCGGACGGAATTTTTTAGTTCTTTTACATGTCAGTAAATATCTGACACGATCCTGTCGCATTTAAGCACACTTAAATGCCATCGTTGACCCGGGATCGAACTCCAACCTGGGCATAGATAGATAGATAGATAGATAGATAGATAGATAGATAGATAGATAGATAGATAGATAGATAGATAGATAGATAGATAGATAGATAGATAGATAGATAGAAGATAGATAGATAGATAGATAGTTTTATTTAACGACGCTCGCAACTGCAGAGGTTATATCAGAGTCGCCGGATGTGCCGGAATTTTGTCCCGCAGGAGTTCTTTTACATGCCAGTAAATATATGACATGAGCCTGTCGCATTTAAGCGTTAAATGCCATTGGCCCGGGATCGAACCCGCAACCTTGGGCATAGAAGGCCAGCGCTATACCAACTCGCCAACCAGGTCGACTACATAGATAGATAGATAGATAGATAGATAGATAGATAGATAGATAGATAGATAGATAGATAGATAGATAGATCTCCTTCGATTCTCTTTCTCTTCTGGCCGTCCTTTTGTTCACCTTGTCTTCCTCTTTTTTCTCTTATCTTTCCTCGTTTTCCTTATATTCCCCTTGTTTCCTTTGTCTTCTTTTTGTTCTCCTTGTAGCGCTGAGATCGAATTGCATTTTCTAGTGAGAAGAAAGTCGTAATTCTACGTTAAAACGATTTATTGTCAGCAATATCGGCAAAAAGAACTAAACAGTTTACAACTGCTGTAAACTATATATAACATTTTTTGTTTGCATTTCTTCTGTATAAATATTAAGATCGTATATAACTAGACTAAGCACAACAGAAAATATTTCGCTGTTTCTTACAGAACAGTCAGAGCCACAGTTTCCACCAGCTCGCAATCGTATCATATCAGAGCGTGCATGACGTTGTGTCGCCGTACGACTTCTAATTCATTTTACTCTGCTTGCAATATGCGGTTGGACACGCCCTTTCTCTGCTGCATTCCTAGCATACTGTATATATGGTTCTTGCATTATCCCCTGGTGACACACATATCAAGCAAGGGGCATGCAATGCAGATTGGATTCAGGAGTAATAGAAGCACGGAGCTGATGCAGAGTTTTTGTAACGGCATAAAACTCTGCCTTTTATAGTTACCTTCAGGTTGCTCCCTCATAATACATACATTTCTTCTGTCATCATGTCATATTATTACATCTCAATCTAGACTCATGACGTGTTAAATTTATTTTAAGAGACGATGCATTTTATTAAAAAGATTCGAGATTTTTATGTTCGCCTATATCTATATACATAATTTGAACTGGTAATGGAAATTACGGGAAAACGGCTGAACGGATTTTAATAAATGACCCCTCATTTTGAAGCTTGGAACTCAAAAGTTTTTCAGAAAAATAGTAGTTTTCAGTGAAATGTCAATTTTTCAACATAATTTTCCTATTTTCCAAAATCCATCTGTCGTCAGTTTTGAGAACTAGCTAAACTAGCTAACAGCATTTCAGAATAAAACAAAACACACACTAGAGTAAACAATATTACAGGAAGGCCATGATCTGCAAGAATGCTGACATATTAAGAGCTCAAATTAAATTGGTTATTAAAAACTTAACTTACTAAAAATAATTTACAGGTTCGATTCTGTGGTGTGTAATTTTCTGGGTACAGCTGTGTATTGGATATTAAAAACTACAAAACTTGAGGTGGTTTGATGACATTATTACCATTAGAAATGAAATATTATTGTAGTTAATGCCATGATGTGACTATTTTTCATTAATTATATATTAACGCTATATTGATGATATGATGATATGAAAGTGAAACGTTTTGGGGTTATTTAAGTAGATGTAGAGAATAACTTAAATTAGATTTTGATTTCTATATTTTACTGAGTGGCGGCTATATAGTATATATAGTACAGTATATGTTACTGAAAGCTATAAAACTTACGTAAGATAATAATATTATTAAACATCAAAAAAATTTTATAGTTATTAATCAAGTGGGGTTGGGTCTTTTTCATATATTTAAGGCGGTGTGGTGTAATTAGATATTTAAATGCATGGTTCTCTTCAGTATTGGCTTGAGAGAGAGTATCTTTCATTATTATGGAAGCAAATAACTTTCAGAATGTCTGGTATTCTTCATTGAAAATACACCTGAAAAATGTTTATTTGAACGTCTAATGAACTTAGTTTGCAGCATTTGCTGCACAAGCCACTAGTTAGTATATAATAGGGAAAGATGTTGAAGTCCACGCCTTTGGAGTAACGGTCAGTGCGTGTGGCCGCGAATCAGGTGGCCCGGGTTCGAATCCCGGCCGGGGCAAGTTATCTGGGTAAGTTTTTTCTGGGGTTTTCCCTCAACCCAATACGAGCAAATGCTGGGTAACTTTCGGTGCTGGACCCTGGACTCATTTCACCGGCATTATCACCTTCATTTCATTCAGACGCTAAATAACCTGAGATGTTAATACAGCGTCGTAAACTAATCCAATAAAATAAATAAAAATAAGATTTTGAAGGCGGTTTGGAATTTGGAGATATGATATGAGGACAGGTTATGGGATCTCGCATGTTCTATTACAATGAATGAATGAGTTAATTAATTAATGATTTTATTAATTGTATGGTTATATACTGTAAGTGAATGAATAAATCAGTACATGACTGATTGAATTAATAAATTAACAAGTGAATGAAAGTGACTGAATAACTTCTGAATGAATTAATTATCAAATTAATTAAATGAAATAGCTGAAAGGTTATTTGTGAATTAATGAGTTAATGTTTGAGTCTATATTCGTAAATCATCATCATGCAAATCTAATCTTTCAGGTAAAGCTCCCTGTAAAGCAGACTTGACCAGAGGTCCCGGGATCGATACCCGGCCCCGGAACAATTTTTCCCTTGAAATTATTCAAATCTGCTTTACAGGGAGCTTTACCTGAAAGATTAGATTTGCATAATATATACGTCACTGTGTATGTTAACAGAAAACCACTATTCCAAGTCACACAGAGATTGTGTGCACTCGATGTGGGTCTCTGGCGTTTCGTCAGCCCACGCGAGTTGTGTGGATATAAAGGGAAAAGTTGAGACGGTGTCGGGAGGAGTTCCTGGGTAGCTCAGTTGGTAGAGCGCTGGTACGTTCAACCAGAGGTCCCGGGATCGATACCCGGCCCCGGAACAATTTTTCCCTTGAAATTATTCGATCATCATCATCATCATCATCATACATGGCATGACAGCCCAATATGGGCCTTAGCCTTCTTCAGAATGTCCTTCCAGACTTCTCTATTTGCTGCTAAATTCTTCCAAATCCTAATTTTACTAATTCTAATATCTTGCAAGACATCATCTTCCCATCTTAATTTCGGTCTTCCAACTTTTCTTGTTTGTAATGGTTGTGTCCTATAGATCTTTTTAACAGTTTTATTATTGTCCACACGTATCAAATCAAGTGTCCAATATACTTCACTAAGTCAGGTTCCTTGTATAATTCACACAATTCACAATTTCTCCTTCTTCTCCAAGTATCACCTTCTTTCACAGCCCCAAAAATAGTTCTTAGTATCTTTCTTTCAAAAATAACCAGAGATTTCTCATCTGACTTTAAAAAGAGTCCAAGTTTCTGAAGCATATGTAATTACTGGTCTTATAAGAGTTTTATAAATCAGTAGTTTGGTTTTCTTTGTTAATAAATGTGATCTAAGATGTTTTCTAAGTCCAAAGAAACATCTATTTGAAGCCATTATGCGTTTTTGAATTTCTTTATGGCTGTCATTCTTACAAGTGATTTCTGAGCTCAAATATTTAATTCTACGTTAAAACGACAAATTCGTAAATGAATCAGTGAATTAATTGATGAAGTAATGTTGAGATGTATAAATAAATTCCAGCGAATTAATTAATTAATATTTTAATGTGCAGGTCAATTAAAGTCGTAATTAATTGATATTTCTTTCTTTCTTTCTCTCCCTTGTAGGTTCATTTACACGACCCACGCCACCCGGGCCTTACAGGGCCGCGACCTGTCGGGAGAGGAATTACTATGGATCACATACATACTTTTTTGACCACACAAGGACATGGAGGGCCTCCCCGGACGAGGGATCAGTTCAGTGCCAGGGCCACCTCCGATACAACACAAACATTTAAGACATTACACAGCATTCACTCACACATATGAAAGGATTAAGGGAAGGATCGCCGTCCGTGGCCGGACTTTCAAGAGGTACAATCCCGGCATTTGCCTGGAAATAACTGAGGAAACCATGAAAAACCTCAGTTAGGATTGCCGGCCCCTGGGATCGAACCCCGGACCTCCCGAATGCGAGGCCAGCCCTCTACCACTCCGCTAGCCGCTCGGTATTAATTTATATTTGAATGTATAAATTAATTAGCACATTAATTGATTAATAATTCAATATGTAGATTAAATGACGAATTAATTAACTAATTCATTCATTCATTAACCAATGTTTTAATGTGTAATTGGAACTGTAGCACCTCGCGCAGCGTAGGCCTACTAGCAACTGCGCCTCCACATCTCGAGGAAGCCGGGAACCGCGGCGCAACCTAATTCTCGGTTCCGTCGGAGTGACGGAAGCTGCAACACATTAGTCTAGGCCTGCCACCAGTGCGGAATTTTCATGCCTGATTTTCGGGTGATTCTTTCTTCTCTTCCTCCCATGTTAAAACCTTCTAACATGAGTACGACGGCGCCACTTTGGTTGTGCGTGCTCTGAATGGGAAAACCTCATCTTTCCAGCACATAGTGCATACACTGTTAACTTGCGTCTTCTGAATATGATAGTGAATTCACTTGGAACCACTAAGGGAAGGGAAAACCGTACTTAATCCAGAAAAGACTTCGCGAAATTTTCCCTGGCACAAATAGTGCAGGCCTCTGTATGTATGTATGTATGTATGTATGTATGTATGTATGTATGTATGTATGTATGTATGTATGTATGTATGTATGTATGTAGGTAGGATGTATGTATGTATGTATGTATGTATGTATGTATGTATGTACGTATGTATGTGTGTACGTATGTATGTACTTTTATATAATTACAGCATGCCCCATTACCTAAGTAATACTACATGCTTTCACTTTCTATGCCATGGCCGGGCATGAGAGCGGCTCAGTCTAGCCGGCCAGAGCTGCTCTCGCTCCGCAAGGCACTTCAATTCCAAGCCAGAGCAGAACGCTCACGCAGTGGCGGACTCGCATTACAGCTACCTTCCCTGCATTAATATAACAAGAGCCACGGTTGTTCTAGTCATTCAGTCTGTCAGTACATAATAGTTTATAAGAATTTTACATCAATCTATTGTACAGTACAGACTTTATAACACTCTTATTAATTTAATGAAATTAACTTCGCTCTATGCACACACACAAATCATTAGGCTTATTTACATAACCCATACGCACATACTGCAATCTCCTCACCATGGTTCTACGAGAAGGCGTATGGCTTCCACTTCCCCTACTTGCTGTGGACAGAGTTCATCTACCAATATAATTAAACATCTCTTAATGAATTCACCTTCGTTGAATGTTTTCAATTCCTTTTCAATTTCGTGGCAAATTTTGTAGCTAATTCTCATAGCCGATTCACTAAGTGCATTATTGCCATCCTGTTAATACATAATATATAATATAATATAATATAATATAATATAATATAATATAATATAATATAATGATATAATATAATATAATATAATATAATATGATATGATATGATGTGTTATGATATAATATGATATGATATGATATGATATGATATGATATGATATGATATGATATGATATGATATGATATGATATGATATGATATGATATGATATGATATATGAAATATGAACATAAATTAATACAACTTAAAAAAATGTTTCTCAAGTACATTATATTAGAGTATCTATTCGATATTGCATTATAAGTTATTATAGTACATTTAGTAATAGGCCTATATAATTTTAAATTATACAAGTATTATGATATATCATAGTATAGTACATTACAGTTCTTGATATATCATATGATATATATCATGAACTGTAATATACTATACTATGATATATCATAATACTTGTATAATTTCAACTTATATATTACTAAATGTATAATAACTTATAATGCAATGTAAATATCAAATAGATACTCTAATACGAGTATAATGTACCTGAGAAACATTTTCTTTAAGTTGTATTAATTTATGGCGTTCATTACCAACATATTTGTCATACTCAGTAGCATGTTGTAAAGAATAATGTCGTTGGATATTGAACTTCTTAATCAGTTGGAGTGTTTTATGCCAAATTAAACACTTCGCTAATCCACTGCTCTCTACCAAAAAGAACTCCTCCTCCCATGATACATTAAAAGCATTGGGAGTAGCGGGACGCTTTAGTGTATGAGCGGAAGCTCCGTCTTCAAAGTTCGTCGTCATACTGCAGAGTCACCACTGCACCGACACTGAATGACGTACAGTATGCTTACGTTACAGCGCTCGCAAGACGCGCTCTTTAAAGCACACAGCGCTCATTTCTCAGAATCACGTAATGTGCCCAGCCCTGTTCTATCCAGTACAAATATATATACAATCTTTACAATTTGTTAATCTTAATTTACTTAAAATGTCTATGTATGTATCATCCTTATGTTGTATCATACATTTTTAACACTGCACATTTCTAAACTCACTATGTATGTTTGTATGTATGTATGTATGTATGTATGTATGTATGTATGTATGTTTGTATGTATACAAGCATGTCTGCATATATACAGAGTGAACCATAAGTAGTGTATTAATTTCAGGGTGTTATTCTTTGAGATATTTGGACGGAGATATGCAACAACAGACCAAGCGGCAATTTGAAAAAAATTTATATATTTGCACAAATCAGTTGTTGGCTCGACAATTTAACTCAGAAAAATCAAGAACGCGGTACCTGGACTCTCCTGTCGTTTATAAGGAAAATTCGTTTATCTCATAAAATGCATTTATTTATTTTAACTTGCAATATTAAATCAAGTGTTGGTCTGTTATTAAAAATCGGTTAGTCATTATTATTATTATTATTATTATTATTATTATTATTATTATTATTATTATTATTATTATTATTATTATTATTATTATTATTATTATTATTATATATTTACGTATGTACGCATAGCCGTACTTTTATAGACTATTTGTATGAATGCGCGTTATGTATAGCTATATAAGGCGGTGCCTTACTGAAAAGAGTGGAAGTTGTCAAAGATTTGGATGTATAATTAGATAGTAAGCTAACTTTCACAAATCACATAAATAATGTAGTAGCATCAACATATAAGGTCTGTTTTAAAAAGTATCAAGACTTTAGCCAGAAAAAAATATTTCAAATACAATCTTTGGGATCTAAATTAGAGTATGCATCAATTGTTTGGTCCCCATTACTATTGCTTACTACATTAATTGATCCTTCCATACAAAACAATTTCTTACGTTACTTTAATTTGGAATGGCAAATTCAGCTCCGTCGTTCGCATTCCCATTATTCAATTATCTACTTCAAAATGGGATGACTTTTTCAGTGGTTATTTCAATTTTGGAAACAACCAGAAGTCGCAAGGAGCCAGGTCTGAGAGTAGGGAGGTTGGTGAACGGTTTAATTCCATGTTTGGCCAAGAAAGTGTGTATCAATTGGGATGAATGTGCGGGGGCGTTGTCGTGATGCAAGTGCCAGTTGTTCGCCGTCCACATGTCTGGTCTTTTGCGCCGAACTGCATCACGGAGTCGCCGGAGAACATCGTGATAGTACTCCTTTGTCACCATTTGTCCTTCCGGTGCGTATTCGTGATGCACAATTCCACGGACATCAAAGAAAACAGTCAGCATCACCTTGATTTTGCTTCGCACCTGCCGCGCTTTCTTCGGCCTTGGAGACTCGGGATGCTTCCATTGCGACGACTATCTTTTTGTTCCTGGGTCGTACCCGTACACCCATGACTCATCTCCAGTTATCACGGTGTTCAGAAACCCAGGATCAGTGTTGGCGGTGTCCAGAAGGTCCTGTGCAACGTCACGACGGAGGTCCTTTTGTTCCGGGGACAACAACTTGGGCAAGAATTTCGCAGCCACTCGGTTCATGTTCAAATCATCACGCAAAATTGCATGTGCAGAATCTTTACTCACTCCAACCTCTTCGGCAATCTCCCGCACGGTCAAACGACGATCTGCCATCACCAAATTTCGCACCCTCTCAACAACAGCTGCACTCCGAGCAGTTTGGGGCCTGCCACAACGCTGCTCACTCTCCGCTGATGTTCGGCCATCTTTGAATCGGTTGAACCACTCCTTAATTTGTGTTATACCCATCGCATCTTCCCCAAACACCTGCTGAATCTTACGAATTGTTTGACTTTGAGAATCACCAAGCTTTTGAAAAAATTTGATGCAGTATCTTTGCTCAATTCGTTCAGTCATCTTGCGAGAAAACTAAATCCGACAAACACCTAGAACAGCACCTTACTTGGCGACCACCAGCCAGTGACTGGCACAAGCGAATACGGTGAAAAATTCAAGCATGCGCATTACAGTTCCTCCTTCCACCATGCACAGTGGCGCCGCCTTAGAATCACAACTTTACGCGGGAAAAATTAAGGTCGGATACTTTTAGACAGGCCTCGTATAAGTCTTCAGGTTTTAAAAATGTCAAGACTTGAACATATTCATATACAATCTTTGTTTGATCTAAATTAGAGTATGCATCAATTGTTTGGTCCCCCATTACTATTAAGTATACTACATTAATTGAAAAAATACAAAACAATTTCTTACGTTACTTTAATTTAGACGAAATGGCAAATATCCACTGAGCTACATAAAATTATGTTCAATATACTATGCCTATGAAAGTTTACAATTATAATACTTTCAAATTACGTAGGGTTATTTATGACTTTTTTCAGTGGGTTATTTTACGACGCTGTATCAACATCTCAGGTTATTTAGGGTCCGGTGAAGTGAGTCCGAGGTCCAGCATCGAAAGTTACCCAGCATTTGCTCATATTGGGTTGAGGGGAAAACCCCGGAAAAATCCTCAACCATTTGTAACAGTATGTTCTTTCATTCAATTGTAAATGAATGTAATTGCAAACAGTTAATTAATCTATTAGAATTTTAACTTCGTAATTGTGGAAATAGGATTAATAAATAAAACGTTCTTTAATGTGTCCCAGGACAAATTATAATATAAATAATACCAAATTACTCTTCAAGGAACGACCACTCATATAAATGGAGGGAAAGAAGGCAGAGGACGGACAGTGGAAAGTTTTCTTTTCTCAATCGTACTATCAGGGACTGGAATGCTTTACCTGCAGACTTACTAAAGGCTTTACCAATAACCAAAAAGTATTTAAAAATAGGCTTAAGGACTTTACTAATAGACGGTAGTATATATATATTTTTAATTGGGTTATTTTACGACGCTGTATCAACATCTAGGTTATTTAGCGCCTGAGTGAAATGAAGGTGATAATGCCGGTGAAATGAATCCAGGGTCCAGCACCGAAAGTTACCCAGCATTTGCTCGTATTGGGTTGAGGGAAAACCCTGGAAAAAACCTCAACCAGGTAACTTGCCCCGACCGGGATTCGAACCCGGGCCACCTGGTTTCTCGGCCAGACGCGCTGACCGTTACTCCACAGGTGTGGACACGGTAGTATATTTTACACACTATTTAAGGGGTGTAATTTATATTTTATTATTTGAAGTGTTGTATCAGTGAGGAAGTGTGTTGTGTCAGTGAAGTGTGAAATGTGTAGTGTCAGTGAAGTCTATTGTGTAAGTGAAGCGTGTTTGTGTCAGTGAAGTGAAATCAGGATAGAATCAGTGCAGTGAGGGAGTTGTTAGAGATAAAGGGGAGAGTCGGGTAGTATCGGACATCGGGTAATATCGGACAGGCGTTTCTTTCATCTACCACCATATGGTAGTACCTGAATGACATGGTTACGTTTCTCTATGCGACATCACAGAAACGTAACCATGTCAATCAGGTACTATCATCGTGTGGTAGATGAAAGAAACTCACTGTCCGATATTACCCGCTGTCCGATACTACCCGACTCTCCCTAAGTGTAGTGCCGAAAGGTACTTGTGCAGGTATGAACTTAGGGTTAAGATACAAGTTAGATTTACTTTAAATGTTATTTTAAGTGATCGTGCTTCATTTAATTTAGAATGCTCCTTGTTCTTGTTATTATTATTATTATTATTATTATTATTATTATTATTATTATTATCATTATTATTATCATCGTTATTATTATTTTTTATTATTACTACTATTATTATTTATCATTATTATTAATTATTATTGTTTTTATTAGTTGTGTTTATTATTAATTGTCATTATTGAGTGTAATTACGTATCACAGCCACCGGGTATATATCCATTTGCAGTGTAAATAAATACATACATACACATACATATATAGAAGTTGTTATCAACAGTAATCTCACTAGAGGTTTTGATTTATCTAGAGAAAATCAAAACTCGAGTGGGATTTAATTGACTATTACACGATTAGAAGAAAGCATATAAAGATTAGAAGTGACGAAGTACTCCAATACAATAAAATATTAATTGACTTACGAAAATACAACTGTCTTCAAATATATTATTGTACCATCTCAACATTACAAACGCTAGATGCATGCTTGCATTCTACTTCAATTATCCGGATCCCAGTAATCAACGTCACTTGAAAGATGATTTTCAATAAATCTTAGTATATTAAACAATCTCTGATACGTGACTATCCATAATATCATATAGCAGAACCTATAACATAACCTAAATAATATAAACAAGTGTTAGAAAAGTTTTAATTAGGGACGATGAAATAAACAAGAAATATTTTAATTGACGATGATGAAATAAAAAATAAACATGAATAATTAAAAAAAAACAATTATTGAAAGTACAATTTTCAAATTTGAATGTTTTAGTGTTGATGTTAGTGTTATATATTACACGTGTGCTTAAAAGAAGTGGAACTCGTTGATGTCCATGGTTTATTCCTCAACTTATTCAGAATTTGCGAATGGTGCTCTTCATTTATTTGTAAATAGGATTTCAGGGAAGATGCATAGGTATGACCAGTGATCTTTATTAATTCTTGTTCTTGAATGCCAATGCGAGTCATATTTGAAACTGCTATGCATCGACTGGAGTGGTTTGTAATTTTCTGTTTTCTGTTTTTTTTTTTTTTTTTGACGTCCAGACCAGTGCAGTTTGAAATGTTGGCAAACAAAGAAACAAATTCTAGGGACGCGATAAAATTAAACAAATGCTATGGACGCGATAAAATTAAACAAATGCTAGGGATGCGATAAAATTGTGCGATAAGCAGCCATTATTGGTTGAAATACGTCCTTTCGTACCGTTTTATTGGTCGAAAGTAGTATGACGTAGTAAAAGTGTAATAGTCATTATAATAATATTTTTATAAATGCGATATTTATAGTTCTAGAAGTACATTTATATCTGTCATAATACGAAAAGCTCAATTTGTATGCAATTTAATTTAATTGGTATAAGTTTACAGTTTTAATTGCTACCTTACTGTTATTTGTAAGTAGTTTACCCTTACTGATGTTGGGTAAACTATGAAAACAAAATAAATAAATATCTGTGTATTTGAATGTAGGTACAAATACATAATTCGCGTATTTGTGACAATAAATTTAGTGCATGAAAGTTCATATGGAGCACTTGACTGAATTAACCCCAATTACGAGTTTTGATACGTGGAAGGGACGGCTAAAATTCATCACGTCGAATAAGACTCCGAGCAGAGAATGAGTTTGGTCCACGACGTATCCAGATCCACAGCTATCGCTGGCCAGCTGGCCTTGACTCCTTCCATCCCGACTAGAGGCAATCTCCCCTGCTGCCAACCAGCATACTACGTTGCCACATTTTCTCAGCACAACTATTTTTTTTCTTTTCTTTTTAACGTCATTGTGTACATATATAAACTAAGAGATCCATCATCAAAACTTGCCCTATAGTATTTAGGAGTCTCTTCGTGAATAAGCAATAACTCTCTAGGTCTAGTCCTTCACGAAGGCCACATACTCATGTGTTACTTGACGGAGGATATCATTTTTCTTGTACCAGTAGTCCTGTCTTGGACGACGGTTTAGTTACGACAGAGCTTTGAGAGAAATATACACACATGCAAATACACAATTACTTCATAGACTATACATGGCTACAGGTACATACATACTGTGCATTTATATTTACATACACATATACATGTATATATATAGAAATATCTACTGTAGATATATTATTACTCAGTTGAGAATATTTTTATGCGAGATCGTGCGTATTTGCTTGGTTTCCGCACAAAACCAATCCGCGGAAAGTCTAAAATTCCACATTCAGTATTCCCAACCTAACACACATAACAATTTCCCTCTTCTTACCGCTTAAGTGACATACTGATTTTACTGCTTTAGGCTTTTAACATATTATTTTTAGAGACGTTCAATATAGTAATAATTATAAATTGGAAACTTACCACTGAAATTTCACCTAAATTGCGCTGTTAATTATTGTTTTTAAATATTTGCAAAAATTAAGTAAACTCTACAACTCCATTAAAGTTACTGCATTCGTGATGCAAGTAACATTAAGGAAGCCATGGAAAAATCAACAAGATTCCAGACTCATCACATACTGGGGGAAAAAAAAGACAGACGTATATCACGGCCTGCTGGAGTATAGTAAACACAGAAAAAATTTTAAGGCAACAATATTGAAGATAGATATTTTTGTTTTGCAAATTTGCCGTGATTGAATAGAAACCAAGATGGAGATTTCATTGCAACTAATTAGAAATTCCTCTTTCAGGTATGTAATAAACGATCTTCGCACAAAATAATGTACGATACACGAGCAGTATGTTTTCTTTCAATTCTCGGAAATTAAAAAAGCTCAACTACGTTTCGCTTTTTCAAACTTTTCCTCGAACATGAAAACTTCAACATACCGCTCTTGTAACGCATATCACTATTACATACACATATACATGTATATATAGGTATATCTACTGTAGACACACACATTATTATTCGGTTGAGATGTATTTTGTCATCCAGTCTGCTCTTAAAAAAGCTGAAAGTTTGAATTTATAAAACATTACCTGTTGTTCTGTATGGTTGTGAAACTTGGACTCTCACTTTGAGAGAGGAACAGAATTTAAGGGTGTTTGAGAGAGAGAGAGAATATCATCGAAATGATAGCCGTCCAAATCTTGGATTTAAAATATCGGCATCCTAATCAATTCAAATGAACAAAAAAGAAAATGTAAATGGATGTTAAAAAATACATAATGAAATTTTAAAAAAGAATATTCTGCGGCAAGATTTGGTAGCTATCAAAACTATAAAAATTTATTGAAAATAAATAATATACATTGAATATTATAAAGTGAATAGAGATGGTGATTGATGATGTTCAATGAATATTTTAAAATGGTTGATGCAATTGTCTGAAGAGTCTTATCAGGAACCTTTAATTTTCTGAGGATCTCCAATGTAAATTTGGGAATTGTTCCTCGCGCACCAAACATAAGTCCAATGACATTCCAATCTTGAATATTATATTTATGACTGAGATCATCACAGCATGGAAGGTAAATAGCGCGTTTGTCTTCATGTACCTGCTTTGGTTAATCTTCAGTTTCGAACCTAACAGTGGGGTCAAGAATGAGACCAGTTTTTTTTTTTTATCTCGGTCAATTATTATGATGTCAGCACGCCGTGTAGATCCTTCCGTAGAAAGATATTGAACTTCCTCATATATTTCGTATACTTATGAAAATATTTGAGGCCCAGAGGAATGAAGTTACAGGAGAACGGAGAAAGTTGCACAACGCAGAACTGCACGCATTGCATTCTTCACCTGACATAATTAGGAACATTAAATCCAGACGTTTGAGATGGACAGATCATGTAGCACGCATGGGCGAATCCAGAAATGCATATCACCGTTGTTTCTGCAATAACTCCTATGTGCAAAATATAACATTTTGCAGTAGGAACAAAAAACATATTTATTCATCCAATTTTCTAAACAAAGAAATATAATTACATATAGGAGATTTTATTATTTGCTGTATCACAATTTAAGTTATTTAATAGATAAAAAAAACTGAAAATCGATAAATATGTCACATAGGAGTTATTGCAAGAACAACGACGAAATAGAGTGTCAGTTGGGAGGCCGGAGGGTGAAAGACCTTTGGGGAGATCGAGACGTAGATGAGAGGATAATATAAAAATGGATTTGAGGGAGGTGGGATATGATAGTAGAGGCTAGATTAATCTTGCTCAGGATAGTGACCGATGGCGACCTTATGTGAGGGCGGCAATGAAACTTCTGGTTCCTTAAAAGCCGTAAGTAAATAAGTAAGTAGATACATACATTGTAATATGTACAGTAGTGGCACAAAAAAACTGGACCGACCCTTGTAGCTGATTTCAGAGCCTTGTTCACTCCAGAGCACGATAGACTGCTAACTAAGAAACCTGCCTGGGAAGGAAACATTATGTTTCTTATTCAAATTTATTCCTAATACTTTTCGATTGCAGTGATATTTTACTATTTAATTAACTTATTATTTCCAGAACACAAATTTTATCAGCAATCTTCGCTTCCACTGGCATTACTGTCTTTGTTGATCGTAGGTTATGTGTGTATTGCCTAATTGGTACCCTCGAGATATAAGCTAGATTTGTTGACAGTTCAAACGGTAAATTTTCATGACAAACTAAACTAAGATAGACTAAAAATAAAAGTTCTTGGAGGTTTTTTTTACGTATTTTACATTTATTACGTTATTTACGCATTATTCAAGCGTATTTTACTGTAATGTAAATAACCTTTTTTACACGTAAAGTCCCAATCCTGGTGCCAATACACACTTATATAAACGAAGATAAGCAATAATTACAAATTATTAACTTAACGTCACTACCTAAGAAATCTATATACAGGGTAATACAGCATAGTACGGCGAATTTTCAGTTTGACAACACATAGGATAATCGAAGTACGTAAAATAAACTTGTCCACAGCAATCTTAAATAAACTTGTCCACAGCAATCTTTTCGATCAGAAATCTTACAAGATCTGCCCTGAATCGATTAAAGTTAACTTCTGTTAAGAGTCATAGGAGTTATTTTAATGATTATGTCTCGTGACCAGAATATTGTACGAAATGGAAGTATAAGGGTTGGAAATTTATCTTTTGAAGAGGTGGAGAAGTTCAAGTATCATGGAGCAACAGTAACAAATATAAATGATACTCGGGAGGAAATTAAACAGAGAATAAATATGGGAAATGCCTGTTATTATTCGGTTGAGAAGCTTTTATCATTCAGTCTGCTGTCAAAAAATCTGAAAGTTAGAATTTATAAAACAGTTATATTACCGGTTGTTTTTTATGGTTGTGAAACTTGGACTCTCACTTTGAGAGAGGAACATAGGTTAAGGGTGTTTGAGAATAAGGTGCTTAGGGAAATATGTGGGGCTAAGAGGGATGAAGTTACAGGAGAATGGAGAAAGTTACACAACACAGAATGCACGTATTGTATTCTTCACCTGACATAATCAGGAACGTTAAATCCAGACTTTGTGATGGGCAGGACATGTAGTACGTATGGGCGAATCCAGAAATGCCTATAGAGCGTTAGTTGGGAGGCCGGAAGGAAAAAGACCTTTAGGGAGACCGAGACGTAGATGGGAGGATAATATTAAAATGGATTTGAGGGAGGTGGGATATGATGATGGAGACTGGATTAATCTTGCTCAGGATAGGGACCAATGGCGGGCTTATGTGAGGGCGGCAATGAACCTCCGGGTTCTTTAAAGGCCAGTAAGTAAGTAAGTAAGTAAGTAAGTAAGTAAGTAAGTAAGTTAGTAAGTAAGTAAGAATGTTTTGGCAGTGTTAGTTGGGAGGCCGGAAGGAAAAAGACCTTTAGCGAGACCGAGACGTAGATGGGAGGATAATATTAAAATGGATTTGAGGGAGGTGAGATATGATGATAGAGAATGGATTAATCTTGCCCAGGATAGGGACCAATGGCGGGCTTATGTGAGGGCGGCAATGAACCACCGGGTTCCTTAAAAGCCAGTAAGTAAGTAAGTAAGTAAGTAAGTAAGTAAGAATGTTTTGGCAGTGTTAGTTGGGAGGCCGGAAGGAAAAAGACCTTTAGGGAGACCGAGATGTAGATGGGAGGATAATATTAAAATGGATTTGAGGGAGGTGAGATATGATGATAGAGAATGGATTAATCTTGCCCAGGATAGGGACCAATGACGGGCTTATGTGAGGGCTGCAATGAACCTCCGGGTTCCTTAAAAGCCGGTAAGTAAGTAAGTTAAGTAAGTGTGTTTTGGCTTACTAAGATCTGCTAATACAAAATAATTCAAATTTCACAGACTTAATACTGAGCACTCTTGCACAAAATGTCACTTAAGCCGTTGTTCCAATTACTACGTTCATACCACCGAATACAAGAAACCTCTCACAGCCAATTGTGATGTGCCCGCGGGGGTCTGGGAGGAGGAGGGGGGGAGAGTGGGACAAGCTGAGGCCCACATGACATCATACCCCAAACCAGTGATTTTCAAGTGTAACCATCAGACTTTTTCAGTCAGACAACGAAGTTAAACTAGTTCCATCTTTTTATAAATTACAGAATATTAGAGTAAGTGGAAGAAACACCCAGAACTTCAGGGATAAACGGCCTGTCACCGAACATCTTCTAGATACCGCATTCACACAAAAGAGATACTAAACTGTTGTTCTTTGGACAATGCTTTCAACTTCAGCTGTAATATTCATGTTGGAGTGATTGTGGTAGCGGTAGTTCATTGTCCAATGTCCTTAAAGTCGGTTGATTGACGTTGAGGTGATATATCGATAAAGGAGTTCATGCGAAAGCGGTGATATGTGATAGTCGTTTTGTACAACTACAATTATCACACACCTTCAGGAATCGAAGTGCGGTCATTTTGATGAAAATCTGTCAGCTACTGAATTTTGATTTAAGTCTTCCCTATTCCTCTTTCATTATCAGTTCCATTTTTGTTTCTTAACAACACAATATCCTCCTTCATAACTACTTTCTCAAAAACTTCAACGTGTACATAATGTCTGCGTCCGATTTATTTTCAATATCCGTCGACATGATCATATATCGGAATATTTTCTACGACTCTCCTGGCTCCGCTTGCAAGATAGACGTTTAGTACATTCTCTTTTCCTGTTATATCGAATTATACATGATTCCACACCCAACTACCTTGCCTCTCGGTTTACTCTCCTAGCTTCACATCATAATCGAAATACACATTCACAGCACAATCTGTTGCTATCAATACCACGTCATCAGACATCTCTGTACTCAAGTTCTTTTTCAATAGCCATGGCCCGCTCATGGAATTCGCTGCCGCTGGAAATCAGGGGTAGCCTTAGTCCTCAGATGTTTAAAATGAGGTTGTTTAGAAATATTTTAAATGCACAGTATTAGTTCTTTTAGGTATAATTTTTATTTATTACTATTATTATTATCATTATTATTTTACACAGTCATTACTTTATTTTTCCATTAACACTAATATCTAGGTAATTGTTATTGTCTCAATGTAACACGTGCTGTGCTGATCATTCTAATTGTACTATTCCTTTAGTTGTGAGATTATATTCATAATGTATTAATTCTTTTTTTTAAGTTAATACTTGAATACTAAATGTATTTTCCTGTTTGTGATTATGTATTCAGTCTCTTTTTATTATATACATATATATATCTTTATTGTTATTATTTTAAAGTTAATACTGATTGTGTTTATGTATTCAATCTCTCTTTTTTACTTTATTATGTTTATTATTATTTTTAAGTTAATATTTGTATAACGGTATGTATTTTTCTGTATGAGATTTCATCCTGGTTGAGTGGAGGAGAAGGCCTGATGGTCTTAACTATGCCAGGGAAAATAAAAACTATTATTATTATTATTATTATTATTATTATTATTATTATTATTATTATTATTATTATTATTATTATTATTATTATTATTATTATTATTATTATTATTATTACTTTTCTAAGCGATTTTATCCTTCCTCTCCATTAACTTAGCATGTCTCTTCATTGTTGTAATCTATTTTATTTTATTTTTTTTTGCTTTATCTAATTTTTGTTTTTTATTTTTAAAGTAAAATTTCTCTCCTCGTTTTGAACATCACAGTCTATCTCTTCAGCGTCTTCTTTATGAATTAATTGATTTTTACTTTACCTCATCAATTTCATCATACATCTCTCCATCAACTTCACCATTCATCTCTCCGCCAACTTCATCATTTTACCTCTCTTTTAAAACCATCATTGCATCTCTCAGTCAAATTCATCAATCAACTTCATGATTCTATCTTTCCCTGCACTTCATGATTCTATCTCTACATCAACTTTGTCATTTGTCGTTCATCTCTTCATCAAATTCTTCAAGCATCTTTCCATAACTTTGTCATTCATATCTCCATAAAATTTGTCATATATGTCTCCATCAACTTCGCCATACATCTTTCCGTCAACATGTCATACCTATAGTCTTCAGCTTCGTCACACATCTTCCGGTCAACTTCGTCATTCGTCTCTCCAGCGTCGTAATCCGTCTCCATCAACTTCGTCATGAGTTTCTTCATGAACGTCGCCAGTCTTTTCTCATAAACTTCGTCATTTGTCTCTTCATCACGATTCGTCTCTGCATCAATTTTACCATTGGTTTCTCAACCAACTGCACAATTATTTCTACATCAACTACAACTTCCATCTCCCCATCAACTTCATGCTTTCTCTCTCTCTCCATCAAATTCATAGTTCATCTCTCCTTCAATAACTTTTATCTCTCCATCAACTTCATAATTCATCTCTTCATCAACCTCCCAGCCTTCTCTTTTCATCACCTCTCAGCTTCCTCTTCAACTTCTCAACGTTCTCTTTATAAACATCTAAGTCTTTTCTTCATCATATTCTTCGCCTCATCTTCATCAATTTCCCATCCTTATCTCTATCAGCTTCCTAGCCTTCTTCTCTTTAATCGGCTTCGGTAGCGTAGTTGGTATAGCGCTGGTCTTCTATGCTCGAGGATGCGGGTTCGATCCCGGCCCAGGTCGATGGCATTTAAGTGTGTTTAAATGCGACAGGCTCATGTCAGTAGATTTACTGGTATGTAAAAGAACTCCTGTGGGACAAAATTCCGGCACACCGGCGATGCTGATACAGGAGATTAACCGTGAAAGGAATGTGCTTACTATTGCGTCATCTATTGGAACGAAGTAGATAGATAATATTACCGTTACAACATCAATTTAAAAAAAAAAACATGCGCTCTCTTGCATATGTTATTTCCTGTATAGAGGGATTAAAAGACCAGGAAATTAACCGTAATCTAATTTTGTAACTAGGGTAGTATAAATATGAGTGTATCATTGTTATCGTTTACGCTTTGAGAGTTAGTCAATGGAGATGCATGTACCCACGTGTGTGACCTTATGGCATCTTATGACATCAACATTCATTCACAGCATTACCCCGCTGCGTCTCATTCCCCTGAGACTTTCTCCTGGTTGGAGAACAGTATAACCTCTGCAGTTGCGAGCGCCGTCGTTAAATAAACCATAATTAATTTATTTATTTATTTATTTTCTTTAACAACTTCTTAACCTTATCTTCATAAATTTCCCATTCTTATCTCTATCAACTTCCTAGTCTTCTTCTCTTCATCAAATTCTTAGGCTTATCTTAATCAACTTACTATCATTATTTCTATCAACTTCTTAGTAGTCTTCTCTTCATCAACTTCTTAGCCTTATATTCATCAACTTACCATCTTATCTCTATCAACTTCCTAGTCTTCTTCTCTTCATCAAATTCTTAGGCTTATCTTAATCAACTTACTATCATTATTTCTATCAACTTCTTAGTAGTCTTCTCTTCATCAACTTCTTAGCCTTATCTTCATCAATTTCCCATTCTTATCTCTATCAACTTCCTAGTCTTCTCTTCATCAACTTCTTAGCCTTATATTCATCAACTTACCATCCTTATCTCTATCAACTTCCTAGTCTTCTCTTCATCAACTTCTTAGCCTTATATTCATCAACTTACCATCCTTATCTCTATCAACTTCCTAGTCTTCTCTTTATCAACTTCTCTGCATTCTCTTTATTAGTTTTCCAGTCTTCTCTTTACCAACTTTCCAGTTTCCTCTCCATCAACTTCCTAGCCCTCTCTTTATCAATTTCCTATTCTTTTCTGCATTCACTTCTCAAAATCCTCTTCATTGCCCTTCTCTTCTTGCTTTTCTCAACATAATTTCTAGTACCTTCATTACCATTACTACTAACATTATAACCATTATTACTATAAATGTCATCATAACATTGCTCTTCTTTTCTTCTTCCTTTTAATTCTACCCTTCTATTTCTTCACGTATATCTCACAGTAGAAACTGATACTCATTCTATGATTTTCCAATGGACCTTCGACTAAATCACTTACAATACCCAGAAATATCATGCTAGTGCATATAACACGGTGTGCTGGTCTTCCAAAGTCTGGATCATATAGACCTACTGAATGTCAGATTAATTTCAATTCCATTATGAAGAAAACACGAATACCTGTCATTGTCCAGATTACTTGTGCCGGAGACCTACCGAGAAAGTGGTTGTCGCGCAATGTGCTGAGATTTTCCGAACTTCTCAAAACCAAGTAGCTCAGCAACCCCAACAAAGCGTCTCCTGCGAATCGGAGCAAGTGAGATCTTGTTGTGGTAATAATATAATACTGACTCGGCAGCGAAGAGTTATTTAGTTAAGATATTCTGATGTTTCAGCAGCCGTAGTAAAACAAGCAATAAATGTTCTAAACGAGACTGGGAAGCGTCGTGACAAGCTGCGGAGCCCTGTCAGGTCATTTCCATATTCAGAGCAGTATACTGCACTCACAATGACCGGTAAAGCCGCACGACACACCATGCCGTCCCGAGGGGGGTCCCAGCATGCAACGTGCCATGTACAAGAATTCTCTCTCTTCAGTTACTTCCCTTCTAGCCACCTTCTGTGGTCTAGTGGTTACCATGGCCGACACTGGATCCTAGGTTCACTGGATCAAACTCCGTTCAGCATGCTATAGATTACAAAAGAACCTTCCGAAAATATCAACTAGAAATTACCTTCCTGTAACAAAGTAAAGATGAACTCTTGAATCAACTGTTTTATAAGGCGAAATAAAATGTGTTAAAATACAATGAGAACAGTAAATTTTTGTATACGTTTGTCCATTTGACAAGACTTCGCACATGTATAATAATAATAATAATAATAATAATAATAATAATAATAATAATAATAATAATAATAATAATGTGTTCAGAGGAAGAACAATAATTGCTTGTATACATCTGAAGTCTGGCAAGTAGAATATGTAGCTAGTCGGCGATGTATGCTACGAAAAAGGAACTGGCCAACCTACCCCATTATCTCCTAGTTAGTTGCCTCATAAATGGTGCTATGTTGGTATCACTTGTGGGGTTCAGACCTGTACTCGGTCAGTTGACTAAATAATAATACAGAGTGTAACAAAAGTTTCTGGTACAGTGAAAATTTTAGTTTTTTCAAATCTCTGATGGTAAATATCACATTTTCAGCCAAATTATTAATAAAGGATTGCATCACACAACAAGCAAGTAGTACCAACTCCTACACCATAAAATTTGGTCATGGTTCCTGAGAAAATGGAAACTAAAGAAGAGAATAATTTTAACATACTGTTACAGAAACTTTTGTTACACTCTGTAATAATAATAATAATAATAATAATAATAATAATAATAATAATAATAACAATAATAATAATAATAATAATAATAATAATAATAATAATAATAATTTGTCAGAGGAAATACAATTGTTTGTACACATCTGAAGTGTCTGACTAGTGGAATATGTAACTAGTCGACGATGTATGCTATGAAGGGGAAAGTAACTGGCCAACCTATCCCATTATCTCCTAGTTTAGTTGCCTCATAAGTGGTGCTATGTTGGTATCACTTGTAGGGTTCAGACCTGAATTCGGTCAGTTGACTAAATATTAATGATAATGATAATGATAATAATAATAATAATAATAATAATAATAATAATTTGCCCGAGGAAGAACAATTGTTTATATACATCTGAAGTCTGACTAGTGGAATATGTAGCTAATCGGCGATGTATGCAATGAAGGGGAAAGGAACTGGCCAACCTACCCCATTATCTCCTAGTGTAGTTGCCTCATAAGTGGTGCTATGTTGATGTCACTTGTGGGGTTCAGACCTGTATTCCGTCAGTTGACTAAAAATAATAATAATAATAATAATAATAATAATAATAATAATAATAATAATAATAATAATGATAATTTGTCAGAGGAAGAACAATTGTTTGTATACATCTGAAGCCTGATTAGTGGTATATGTAGCTAGTCGACGATGTATGCAATGAAGGGGAAAGGAACTGGCCAACCTACCCCATTATCTCCTAGTGTAGTTGCCTCATAAGTGGTGCTATGTTGATGTCACTTGTGGGGTTCAGACCTGTATTCCGTCAGTTGACTAAATAATAATAATAATAATAATAATAATAATAATAATAATAATAATAATAATAATAATAATAATTTGTCAGAGGAAGAACAATTGTTTGTATACAACTGAAGTCTGACTAGTGGAACATGTAGCTAGGCGACGATGTATGCAATGAAGGGGAAAGTAACTGGCCAACCTACCCCATTATCTCCTAGTGTAGTTGCCTCATAAGTGGTGCTATGTTGGTATCACTTATGAGGGTTCAGACCTGTATTCGGTCAGTTGACTAAATATATAATAGTAATAATAATAGTAATAATAATAATAATAATAATAATAATAATAATAATAATAATAATAATAATAATAAACTTGTTACAACACAGTAAGTATAGCAAATGTTTGTAGGGCCCAAGTTCAAATCATCCTTGAGATAAGTTAACTGCTTGAAGTTTTCCGAGGTTCTCCCTCAAGTACATTTTGTGAGTAACTTTCGGTGTTGGACCTCGGACTCGTCTCGCTATTGGCCAGGGTTAAGTTCACGATACAGCGTACTGTATTCGGCGACAAAATATCATGCACAGAATAGAAGTGTAATTAGAATAAGGATTAGCCTGTGGTCAAGTCTTCGGATCCCTTTATCATAAAAAAGAGTGTATGCTGAAATTGATGAGACAAGAATAATTATACCTTCATGATGATAAAATTAAGACGTGCATTGGTACATGTTTATATTTTTCTTGCAAAGTTATTAGATTAAACACTACATTGAGGACGTTAACGTCTGAATGCAACATTTTGGAAGGATCTGTTTCGCTAACGACACAAGAGATGATCGCAAAATACGATAGAGGCGGTACACGAAAAGGCCAGATGCTTAGATGTGTAACTGAATCCAACGCTTTATGTACAGAAGAACCATTATATTAATATTAAGACGTAGTGAGTTACACTGAGTGTTTTGTATTGCAACAGATAATGGAGAAAAAATAGTATAAGGTTATAGTGCATCAGTTATTCACAGATTTCAAAAAAGGCATATGACTCGGTTAATAATAGTTTTATATGATATTCTTATTGAATTTGGTAAGAAATAGTTCGATTAATTAAAATGTGTCTCAGTGAAACGTACGCCTATAGCAGAGTCCGTATAAGTTTCTGTCAGATGCGTTTCCAACTCACTGTGGGCTAAAGCAAGGAGATGCGATGTCACCTTTACTTTTTAACTTTGCTCTAGAGTATGCCATTGAATGTCAGGATAAAGAGAGGGTTTGGAATTGAACGGGTTACATCAGCTGCTTGTCTATGCGGATGACGTGAATATGTTAGGAGAAAGTCCACAAACGATTGAAAACACAGAATTTTACTTGAAGCAAGTAAAGAGATAGGTTTGAAGTAAATCCCGAAAAGACAAAGTATGTGATTATGTCTCGTGACGAGAATATTGTACGAAATGGAAATATAAAAATTGGAGATTTATCCTTTGAAGAGGTGGAAAAATTCAAATAACTAGGAGCAACAATAACAAATATAAATGATACCGGGAGAATTTAAACACAGAATAATATGGAAATGCCTGTTATTATTCGGTTGGCTTTTATCATCCAGTGTGTTGTCAAAAATCTGAAAGTTAGAATTTATAAAACAGTTATATTACCGGTTGTTTTTTTATGGTTGAAACTTGGACTCTCACTTTGAGAGAGGAACATAGGTTAAGGGTGTTTGAGAATAAGGTGCTTAGGAAAATATTTGGGGCTAAGAGGAATGTTTACAGGAGAATGGAGAAAGTTACACAACACAGAACTGACGCATTGTATTCTTCACCTGACATAATTAGGAACATTAAATCTAGACGTTTGAGATGGGCAGGGGTAAATATGGGCGAATCCAGAAATGCATATAGAGAGTTGGTTGGGAGGCCGGAGGGAAAAAGACTCTTGGGGATGCCTAGACGTAGATGGGAGGATAATATTGAAATGGATTTGAGGGAGGTGGGATATGATGATGGAGACTGGATTAATCTTGCTCAGGATAGGGACCAATGGCGGGCTGATGTGAGGGCGGCAATGAACCTTCGGGTTCCTTAAAAGCCAGTAACTAAGTAAGTAAGTAAGTGAGTTACACTTTCATCTTATAAAACAGTTGATTCAACTTTTTGTAGTGATGAGAATACCTGAAATTTTTTGCACATTCACAATATTCTAAATTATTTCACATTGCTTGGGTAAATAGAGACTGGCAGCTAAATAGAGAGATTGCTTTTTTTCTTCTTGTGTACTCTTAAATTAAACTGGTCCTACACCATATCCGTGTAGTCCTAGACGTCACGTTTTTTACTGGTAGTACGGACTGATAGCTGGTTCGTTTGTACAGTAGTGGCAAAAAAACCGGACCGACCATTGCAGCTGATACAAAAGAATCCTGTGCTGTGCATTGTGTAAAAC
>JAJSOF020000035.1:36940449-37027949 GCA_025594305.2 Periplaneta americana
TTGTTAAATTTCTTATTGAAATTGAACTTATTTAGTACATTTTTTGCAACACTCCGAATCAACTTAATGACATAATAACATACCAGAATCCTCTGAGATTATTGTTAGCAACAAGAGGTTTTATCAGATGGTTGCCTATGAATTAATATCGCCAAATAATTGTCTCTGAATCAATTTGTCAGTAGAATTCATTGATAGAAAGCGATGAAAATATGCAATAGCCGTCATTTTCTATGTTAATGACTTATTTACGAAGTTAAATATTTCCGTAACGTGACATTTATTGTATAATGGTTTGACTCAACATTTATACCAATCAATTCTTCTACTTTATTCACATTTTTAATAGTGTGAAGCTTTCTTCCCTGTTGAAAGATTAACTCATAATGAGTTGATGCAAAAACCCCGGAAGAGAGAGACACGTTAGGTGGTATTATTTCGTGATGGCTTCAGTGCATCTATAAGGAAGCCTCTTTATGAGAATAGCATAAAAGTGAGTAATATTCAGTTAAAATTCCTCGAAGCTATAAAATAAACGGTTTCTTGGCATTGTTGCTTTTTTAATCTGCTCTAGAATCTTCATACATGCAAGATGCTATGTTTCAATTCTAATAAGTCTGTGTAGTTACGTGAAGTTTCACATACTAATTACCTATAAGTGAGAGACCTGCCTCCGAGAATGGGGTTTTTAGTTATTGTATACTCTTCATTACAACTCCTTGATAGGTAGAAAATAAAAGGTTTGACGACTGAAAAGCAATGTTTAAATTAGACCAACGTTTAGTAGCTTGTAGGCACAATATAAGGTCGTAATAATTTTATACACGTTTATTTCCCTTAATCATGTTCCTTTTTTTTTTAGTACAAATAATACTTTTAATGGCTAGTAAGTTAAAATTTATCCTCTCCGACTACCGTAGGCAATTAGTTAAATCGTTAGCTAGGAAAGGGAAATGGTAGACAGATAAATACCAATGCGTGTGTGTGTTTTTAATTTTTATATTGTTAATTAGATGTCTGCTATTCACAACAAAGATAATAAAACGTGTGGTTTCTGGTGTTAACACGGGAGTCGGCAGACAAGACCATATACAGAACTGTACTTTTTAATTATCAGTCACGTCATACACGCAGGCACACCGGCCTGTTAGAGCTTCCTATTTCCATCTAATTGACGTTTTCTCGATCTAAATGAAGTAAAAATCCATTCGCTTGGTCTATTTCGTGTTCCTTTTTTATTCAAAGTAGCTAATTTCAGAAAATGGGTAATTATCTGAATAGAATACGAAAATTAATCATCTTAACCTGTACAATTCTCACTATTCTTTTCAATAATAACTGTTTTTTCATTTTATTTAATTTACTGTCATAATTAAAATTTGTAGGTTATTTTTCATACGTCAAATATCGCGTAAATTAAATACATTGCGGTTTTTCTTTGTCCGTAAGTGTTCTTATATACAATTTGACACCTGACTGACATACATTTCTTTAAACAATTATAAACTCCAGTTATATAATTCCAATTAGATTATCACAGAGTAGACTTACAGATTCCAGATTCTTATACTAATTAAATGGAAAGATGTCTTCAGTCGTCATCGATTCCAATAAGATATTAACTTATCTCTTTTCATTTATGATTAAGTGTACTTAATTTCAGCAGGTGAGCAATTTATAAAACTTATTACAAAAATTAATTCTCACAAATTGCACAACATTTCAATGTTATTTTTAATTAAGCACAGCTTGAACACTAGTTTTTATCATCGAATATTGCGTAAATTGAAACCTTTGATTTGTTGATCCACAACTGACGACAGAAATGTTTTTTACTAGTAGACCTAGCAGCAACATCATTTTCTCCAAATAGTGATGGGGCTCCGAAATTTATCAAACTTTTTATTCTTATAAATTTTAATAGCGACTATTACATTTTTACTACGTCATACTACTTTTCACCAATAAAACGGTACGGAACGACGTGTTTCAACCAATCATACCTGCTTATCCTACAATTTTTATAATCTCTCTAGCATTTGTTTCTTTGTTTGCCAACATTGTACTTTCAATAATTTGTACCTTATAAAATGATTCATGTTTATTTCACCATCCTTAATTAAACCTTAACTATCATTTATCTTGTTTATATTATTTAGGTTGTTACAGCTTTGTACTGTATGAGATTATGGATAGTCACGTATCTAAGATTGTTTAATATATATTGATAATTGGAGTGGAATGCAACTGTTTTAATAAAAATGAAACTGAATCAACAAAGCCTTTTTGACTAGTAATCATCCATAGAGTTCAATGAAGGTTTATAGTTGGCACAAGTGGTAACAAGGAAACAGCTAACCATAACACACTACTGCCACAGTCTAGTATATACAGTCACGAAGCTCAATACGTAGTAAATACGCATCCATAGATAGTTGCTAACCACTAGGATCGCTACTATCGCCTCATTATAGACAATGCGAAATAATAACTGCACAGTCTATTGTTTCTAGTACCCTCATAAACTCAAGCTTCTTGACTGTATATACTAGACTGTGTTACTGCCATGTAACGGAGTATTTGTAATGAGGAGATGGTACAATAATACATTTTCAATATGTATGTATGTATGTATGTATGTATGTATGTATGTATGTATGTATGTATGTATGTATGTATGTATGTATGTATGTATGTATGTATGTATGTATGTATGTATGTATGTATGTATGTATGTATGTATGTATGTATGTATGTATGTATGTATGTATGTATGTATGTATGTATGTATGTATGTATGTATGTGCATGTGTGTATGTGTGTGTATGTATGTATGTATGTATGTGTATGTGTGTATGTATGTACAGTATGTATGTATGCATTTTTGTATGTTATTTTACGACTTTGTCAACAGCTTAGGTTATTTAGCATCTGATTGAGATGAAGGTGGTAATGCCAGTGAAATGAGTCCGGGGTCCAGCACCGAAAGTTACCCAGCATTTGCTCATATTGGGTTGAGGGAAAACCCCGGAAAAAACCTCAACCAGGTAACTTGCCCCGACCGGGAATCGAATCCGGGCCACTTGGTTTATCGGTCAGACGTGCTAGCAGTTACTCCACAGGTTGTATGTATGTATGTATGTATGTATGTATGTATGTATGTATGTATGTATGTATGTATGTATGTATGTATGTATGCATGTTTGTGTGTGTGTGCATTCCATTTTTTTTCTGTTTAACACCATTTAATATTTTGTCTGAAAATGTAATGTAGTTTTCAGGAAGAGTGAAATAGTATGGACCAGCATGGTTCAGAATCGATTCTGAACTGCCTGCTCATGCGCGGTAGTTCAATGTGTGTTCCAACAAGACTAGAATTAATTCCCAGTTACCTGTTCCAACGTGCTTTAGTACTCGTTCGGAACGAGTGAAATAAGTTTTCGATTAAGAGAAGGAATAGCCATTAATGAGAATAATTTAGCCTACAGAAAGCGGTACACGAACTTCAAAAAATAGTTGAAACATATAATTTAAAAATATCGACATCAAAAACTAAAGTAATGGCATTCAAAGGTATAAATCCTGTAAGATCCAAGATAGTCATTAATAACACTCCTATTGAACTGATTCATCGCTTCACTTTCTTGCGATGTGATATAATCTTACCATGGAGAAATTGACATTAACGGAAAAATAGCAAAATTTAATAAAATGAACGGCACAATTAGAAGAACACTTAAACGAAAAGTAAGGAAGGAAACTATAAGTTTATGAAGTTTTATAAAGTGATAGCGATACCAACATGCCTATACGGCAGTGAGACATGGACCATGTTCTTCTTTCCTATATCTAGATTGCAGGCAGCAGAAATGAGATTCCTAAGAGCAACGGCTGGATATAGTTTAACGGATAGGAAAAGGAATACAGATATTAGAAAGGAACTGAATGCTGAAAACTTAATAAAGAAAGAAGTTCTTGGTCACAGCATGTCCAAAGAATGAATAATGACCGTATTCCAAAACAAATAATGGAATACAAGCCAGAAGGAAGAAGAAGTTTAGGCCGTCCAAGAAAACGCTGGATAGACAAGCAAATAGAGGCGTAACAGGCGATAAGCGTAAATGCTTGAAGATAAGAAGAAGAAGAAGAAGAAGAAGAAGAACGGGAAATTCTGAACTGCTGACACATGGGCAAATGGTTTATTCTGGAGTTATGGTTAAAATGCTTCGAGACTAGGCAGGCTAAAATAAAAAAAAAAATAATGAAAAAATAGTCCATCATGAGTGATTTGGAAGGTGATAGCGATATATTTTACGAAGAATTAATTTAATAATAATTATTTATTTATTTAATCTGGCAGAGCTAAGGCCAGTAGGCCTTCTCTTCCGCCCAGCCAGACTCTAATTCTAATTAAATACATTTGCTTACATAGTTATTACATTAGTATCTAGATCATAAAACAACATGAAAGTAAATAATGAAAATTGGATAACTAATGTTAATTAAGTTCGGAATACGAATATAATTTTAATATGAGAAGAAACTCCGTAGACGTTGAAAGAAGTGTTCAAGAAACGTTCCAACAACTAAGATTCCAAACTACAGTAGTTCTGACACCGTACAGAACTGGCGCATGCCTCGAAAGAAGTTCGGTATTATTTTGGAAGGTATTCTGAATTGGTTGCTGGAACAAACCCAATAATTGTATGCAATACATTCCACGTAAAAATAGTACAAAACATTCTTACAAAAACACTGCCCAACAATGCACTAAAATAAAAGTTTGGAAAGAAACATATACCAAAACCTCCTCCGCCAATAACAGGAATGAAATGAATAATGGATTAAATGGCGATCTTACTCGTGTTAATTATGTAAGCACGTGTGGCTTACAGCTTTTTCGGTGTTACTTGACACCATCCTCAGAGCCTACTAGATCTCGGCGCTATCTCAACTTCGCTGTCTGTTGTGTGGGTGCGTTCGTGTGATGAAGAGTTGTGTCAAATAGTGTGTGTGTTCTGAAATTGATCTGTCAGTTGAGAATTTGATTAGGGTGTGTTTTAGTGTGTCTGTTTATTTCATATTGTTCTAGTGTGTTGAGTTTTTGGTTTTTGGGTTGTATGTGTAGGACTTCCATGTCTGTATTTATGTTACTGTATGTGTGGTTAGCATTAGTTATGTGTTCGGCATATGTAGATGTATTGTGTCCTCTAGTTATTGCTTCAATGTGTTCTTTGTGTCGAGTGTGGAATGATCTACCTGTCTGTCCAATGTAGAAACTGTCGCAACTATTGCATGTGAGTTTGTATACGCCTGTGTGGTTGTATTTATTGTTTGTGTTGTTTGTGTGTTGAGATGTCTTTGTAGTGTGTTTTCTGTTCTGTATGCTATGTTGTATTTCTGTTTTCTGAATGAGAATGCGATTTTGTGTGTGTTTTTGTTTTCGTATGTTAGTGTGATGTATTTCTTGTGTTCTTGTTTTTGTGTTTGTTGAGTTTTTGTTTTGTCTTCCTTATGATATTGTCTATTATGCTTGGGTTGTAACCATTTTCTTGTGCTATGTACAGAGTGATTTATATAGAACTGACACATTTCTTTCATTAATTGTTTCAAAACGAATTGTGCTAGCGACAACTTATTATACCTAAAATGTAGAGGAATTTTAGGAGATTATTTACCTCTATAGCAAATGTTGAAAATGTCCTCCATCCTGCATAAGGCACAACTCAACACGTCGTTCCATGTTACTGGCCACTCGTTGGAGGACTCTGTTGTCAATAGCTTGAATCTCTTGTGTGATGTTGTGCTTCAGATCGTCCAATGTCTGGGGACGTGTGGCGTAAACCCTGTCTTTTAAGTAACCCCATAGAAAGAAGTCCGGCGTTGTCAAATCCGGAGATCTCGGTGGCCACAGGTTCCTGGAAATTGTTCGGTCGTCAAAGAAACTTGGTTTTAGGCCTGCACTTTTCGCAGCTCTCTGACACATTGAGTAGGTGTACCCTGTCTCCTGCGACAAACGTCTTAATGATTTTTTTGGGTGACTGCTCCAGTCGGAAGCCTAGATGAACGATGCTTGCTCTTTTCACTCACCAGAGATCCAGTTGTTTCCAATTTGTTTACCAGTCCCAGTATTGTGTTTCTTTTGGGAGGATTGCGAACACCAAATTCTCTCTGGTATGCCCTTTGAGTAGCTGTAATTGAATTCGTAATCCAGTACTGCTTCACAAGGAAGAGTCGTTGATTTAATGTGTACTGCATTTTCACGTTGACACAAAATGTCGAAAACAGCTGCCAACAATAGGAATAAAACATAAACATCTGCGCATCTAGTGCTGCCAACAATAGGAATAAAACAAACATCTGCGCATCTAGTAACAAGGAATCGAAACTCCAGAACATTCTGCTTAATTTGGTTCTAAAATTGGGTCATTGAATGAATTTCCAACGGAATAATTAAAGAAAGAAATGTGTCAGTTCTATATAAATCACTCTGTATTTGATTGTGTTCACTTCTTCATTGCAGTGTTGTTGGCTCATGAGCAGGGAACGGATTTATATGGACTAAAAATATATGAAATATGTAAATATATATGTAGTTATTTTTACCAAAATATGGAATTAAATATGGATTTTTACCAAAATATGGAATTAAATATGGACTTGTTATAAAACAATGACTATGTACGTTAAATATTGGTACATTTTAATCAAACTAAACAAAAAATATAATGGACGTACCTTATCTTCCAATGTAGTTTCAACAAAACACAATTTTTATTGTCTGTTACCATAACAATAGGTTACAAACATTTCTTTCAAGTGCTGAAAAGTGAATCTTCTTCTATTGTCTCTGAGGATAGATTTATACTGACTAAAAGAGCGTTCGACGTCACAAGAAGTAACTGGTACATAATTCAATTTCACAATGTCTGCTGGGGATAAGTCCAAGTTAATCTTCACTGTTGATTCACCACTCATCACAGCAACAACCTTTGTAGTTCTTCATTCCAGGGTTTTTGAAAGTACAGTGTCCACCTTAGCTCTTTGCATCTGCAACTTTACCTCTACCACGATTCAGTTGTTCCACAGTACTATTTATAATTTCAAAACTTTCAGATAGTGAAAGGTGCCTATTTTGGAGACTTTTGAGCGTTTTTATGATGCATGAAAATGTATGCTGAATGTGAGCTAAGTCATTCTTCACACTTATGTCACAGGTAACTGTTTTCGCAGTATCAATTGAGACTGCATCTTCAGAGTCAATGCAAGGAGAACATTGTTAATAGAGTCTATATGTTCGGCATAATATTCAACTGCTTCTAGCCATGTACCCCATCTAGTTAAAATTGGCTTTGGTGGCAATGGAATTTCAGGGTACATTTCTTTCAACACGTTAAACTGGGAGCTTTGAGAAATACTTTTTCACTGATGAAATCAACAAATCTACTTTAGGAAATTGTTCTGACCACTTCTGCCACACGATGAAATGCATGCGCCACACAAGTAAAATGAGTCAATTTAGGATATACAACAGATAATGCTTGTCAGCTTTGACCATATAAGGGCAGCATCGCTAATAAAGAATAACACATTATCGTACATAATACCCTTTGGCAACAGGATACCCATAGCTTCGTTGAACAGTTTAACTATAGTTTTGTTATTGCACTTTTCTAGAACATCACAATGTAAAAGAATTCGTTCAGAATATTGTTCACTTAACAAACCGATAACTACATTACCAACAAGTCTACCTTCTTTCTCGGGAGTCTCATCAATGGAAACCCAAATTGAACTATCTTTAATTTCATCTCTTATCTTCTGTATTGTCTCATCGTAGATGGATGGAGCATACGTCTTCCTAAGTGTTGACTCATCCGGGATTGTATGTTGAGTATATTTTTCAAGGAATTCCTGAAGACCTTATTCTTTAGTTTGTCAAAGGAATATCAGCAGAGATGAGAGAACGGCACAGGTCGATGTTAAACTCAGATCTTACATTCGATGTTGTTGGTTGTGTTAAAAACAATTGTCTCTGCTTGGAATTTAGTTGTTTGTTGGCCTGATGTTTACTAGTTGTAATGTGTTGTTGCACCAGGAACTTTTGTGTAGATGATTGCACACTGACCAAATTACAAAATAATATTTTATTGTCAGTTGATAAACCATCTTCTTTAAATTCTGAAATGTAACTTGTTAGTTTTGATTTTAAATTGACTGAATGACGTACTTTTGGCATATTTACCGTCTTTATAGTATGATTTACAAAACTGAACCTATGTGTACTCTGACTGGCATTTAACTGTTGAGCTGCACAACTGAAGTCTGTTAAAAATTTTAAATTAAATTAATACAGTTTTGTAACTTACTTTCCCATTGTTGATAGGACTGCTAATTTTCAAATAACTCTGATGTTAAAATTACTGAACATGTGTTTAAATCTCTATTGTTGAAATGTATTTTTAAAAGTTAATGGAATTTTGTTTTGTTTTATTGTTAAACCTAATATAATATGGACTGTTTTATATGAAATATGGAAAATAATGAAATTAACGAAAATATTCTAAACTCTAAAATATGGAAAAATATGGAAAATAAAATAGGATTTTTCAACCCTACACATTTGAAACATAAAGATAATGCAAAATATAAATTATATTAGCTTTATAAGTAAATATGTATTTACATATAAATCCTTTCCCTGCTCATGAGTATGTTGTAATCTGTGTACCATTGTCCTGAATGCAGCATGTTTGTGTTGTGTGGTGGTGGTGGTTGGTTTTCTGTATATTTTGAAGGTGTGTTTGATTCGATATGTTACTGAATATTAACCACATCCCAGTATTAAAATTAAGAAATGAAAACAAAGAAGCCATTTTGCACATGGAAAGTTGATATATGTCCTGAAGCTTCATATTTACGTCTTAAGCCTATGTTTACCAACAAGAAAATGAAGAACAACTAATTCTTTCTGTAACGTAGCAGATAAGAGGAGAGAGTTAAGGACGGCCACGTAGCGAGCTATGAAAGCGGCAATAAATATTTGGGTATCATTTATAATTGGAACAGGTGTTACGGTTGGAGCAATAAAGATCATTGTAAAGATTAATGCTCGGAGAGAAAAAGAAATAGGTAATACCCAAGACTCAGTTCGCAACAAAAACTACTAGATGCATTCGACGTAACTTCCCACAATCTAAGCAGCTATTAATTGCATTTATATTACCCCTACCTGCACATAAATCATGCAGGCTTATGAGATACAACAGTATCTCCTGTCGAAGGTCGTTTCCTGGTGCAACTCGTCAACTCCTAGGAAGGAAATCAGTTCCATAATATGTTTTTCCCTATAACTTTATTAAACATGACTTCATCGATCACCATAACACTATAATGTAGAGAAATCTGAACCTCTGTAGCTATAATATCAATATTATTATTATTATTATTATTATTATTATTATTATTATTATTATTATTATTATTATTATTATTATTTCAAAAAGGCATATATCTCGGTTAAGAGAGAAGTATTATATAACATTCTTATTGAATTTGATATTCCCAAGAAACAAGTAAGATTATTTAAAATGTGTCTTAATGAACCTTACACGAGAATCCATAAAGGCCAGCTTCTGTCTGATGCTTTTCCAAATCACTGTGGGCTAAAGCAAGGAGATGCACTATCACCTTTACTTTGTAACTTCGCTCTAGAATATGTTATTAGGCAAGTTAAGGATAATACAGAGGGTTTGGAATTAAGCGGGTTACATCAGCTTCTTGTCTATGCGGATGACGTCAATATGTTAGGAGAAAATCCAAAACGACTAGGGAAAACATGGGAATTTTACTTGAAGCAAGTAAAGCGATAAGTTTGGAAGTAATTCCCGAAAAGACAAAGTATATGATTATGTCTCGTGCTCAGAATATTGTACGAAATGGAAACATAAAAATTGGAGATTTATCTTTCGAAGAGGTGGAAAAATTCAAATATCTTGGAGCAATAGTAACAAATATAAATGATACTCAGGAGGAAATTCAACGCAGAATAAATATGGGAAATGCCTGTTATTATTCGATTCAGAAGCTTTTATCATCTAGTCTGCTGTCAAAAAATCTAGAAGTTAGAATTTACAAAACAGTTATATTACCGGTTGTTCTGTATGGTTGTGAAACTTGGACTCTCACTTTGAGAGAGGTACAGAGAGTAAGGGTGTCTGAGAATAAGGTTCTTAGGAAAATATTTGGGGCTAAGAGTGATGAAGTTATAGGAGAGTGGAGAAAGTTACACAATGCAGAACTGCACGCATTGTATTCTTCACCTGACATAATAGGAACATTAAATCCAGACGTTTGAGATGGGCAGAGCATGTAGCACGTATGGGCGAACCCAGAAATGCATATAGAGTGTTAGTTGGGAGAGACCGGAGGGAAAAAGACCTTTGGGGAGGCCGAGACGTAGATGGGAGGATAATATTAAAATGATTTCACTTAATATTACGATAACTTGAAGTTATTTGTTTCTTATAGAAATAGTCTATTGAAATTACATGTCACCGTACTATAATACGGTACATGTTTGATAATTGAAAGAAAATTAGTTGAGGTCTTCGATGTCACATTATAAATTGCTGCCGTTGCTTGGAAATGCATGAGTTTCGCCAACAACTCGCACCTGTAGGAAGGCGTAATTTGCCTACGAACTCTGGTCTAACTAGTCGTCCAGGTGACGAACAACAGCAGCCACCTCCATCAAGAATTGGCAACATGGAGACTCTTCGAGTCATTTCGTTCACAGAGAACAGGTGGACCGTCTAAAACAAAGGGTGAAGTTACAAGAAGACGGGGATGAGGCGGCAACAATCAGATAGGGGGCGGACACCCTCGAGAGTCGTGCGAAGGTCGAATTCTGTCATAACCACCCCCTCCAAAATATGATCGGTATCGTGCAGTGGCGGCTGGTCGATATAGGCTAATATTACTTCTACCACATTTCAAGTTTTTAAGTGAAATAGGTTAAGAGATGGATTTGGATTTTTTATTCGTGCTTTCAGATTTAATATATCCGACGTTTTTTGTCGGCCTGGGTAGCTCGTCAGTATAGCGCTGGCATTCTGTGCTCAATGTTGCGGGTTCGATCTCGGCCCAGGTCGATGGCATTTAAGTGTGCTTAAAGGCTCATATCAGTAGATTTACTGGCATGTAAAAGAACTCCTGCGGGACAAAATTCCGGCACAACGGAGTCGCTGATATAACCTCGGCAGTTGCAAGCGTCGTTAAATAAACCATAATTAAAAATTATCCGGCTTTTGGAAAATTAAATTTATGACAGTGTCAAGGATAAATACTTACTTACTTATTGGCTTTTAAGGAACCCGGAGGTTCATTGCCGCCCTCACATAAGCCGCCATTGTTCCCTATCCTGAGCAATATTAATCCAGTTTCTATCATCATATCCCAACTCCCTCATATCCATTTTAATATTATCTTCCCATCTACTTCTCGGACTCCGCAAAGGTCTTTTTCCCTCCGGCCTCCCAACTAACACTCTATATGCATTTCTGTATTCGCCCATACGTGCTACATGCCCTGCCCATCTCAAATGTCTGGATTGAATGTTTTTAATTATGTCAGGTGACGAATACAATGCGTGCAGTTCTGTGTTGTGTAACTTCATCCCTCTTAGCCCCAAATATTTTCCTAAGCACCTTATTCTCAAACACCCTTAACCTATGTTTCTCTGTTAAAGTGAGAGACCAAGTTTCATAACCATAAAGAACAACCGGTTAAATACCTGTTTTATAAATTCTAACTTTAAGATTTTTTACAGCAGACTGGATGATAAAAACTTTTCAAACCGAATAATAACAGGCATTTACCATATTTATTCTGTTTTTAATTTTCTGCCGAGTATCATTTATATTTATTACTTTTGCTCCCAGGTATTTGAATTTTTCCACCTCTTCAAAAGATAAATGTCCAATTTTTATATTTCCATTTCGTGCAATATTCTCGTCACGAGACATAATCATATACTTTATCTTTTCGGGATTTACTTCCAAACGTATCTCTTTACTTGCTTCAAGTAAAATTCCTGTGTTTTCCCTAATTGTTTGTGGATTTTCTCCTAATATGTTCACGTCATCCGCATAGACAAGCAGCTGATGTAACCTATTCAATTATGTTTTAATAAAAATAATAATAAAAATAAAAATAAAAATAATAATAAAAATAATAATAATAATAATAATAATAATAATAATAATAATAATAATAATTCCAAACCCTCTCTGTTATCCTGGACTTTCCTAATGGCATACTCTAGAGCAAAGTTAAAAAGTTAAGGTGATAATGCATCTCCTTGCTTTAGCCCACAGTGATTTGGAAATGCATCTGACATAAATTAACCTATAAGGACTCTGTTGTACGTTTCTTTGAGGCTCAGCAGTCTGTATTTCAATTTCGTCCTGATCATTTCTATTTGGCCTATGTATATTTAGTAGTTGCCCAAAATAGTTTTTCCATCTGTTCAGGATTGAATGAGAGTCAGGTCAATGATAAATATTCCAAAAAATACTATTAATTATAAAATATAATAAAATTATAGACTGATTAAAAACAGTTGTTTGAACACTTAACATGGTTTGTGTTGATCCACAGTTGGACGAGTTACGCAATAATAGACCAATAGACAATTTGAAAAAAAAAATGAGATATTTGCACGAATCTGTTGATGGCAGGCTAATTTAGGCTAACTCGGAAAAATCAAGAATGCGATATCTAAATTTTGCTGATATTTGTAAGCAAAAATTTGTTTATTGCATAAAATTCATTTATTTATTTTGCTTTGAAATATTAATTGAACTGCTTGGTCTCTTATCAAAAATCGTTTAACCCTTTTGGTATTATTTGTGCTATTTTTTGTAATAGTATGAGCTGCTGATCAATGCTAGACATCATCGTGTACGACATGCTTTGGCGACATCGTTAAAAACTTTAAATTGGGAGATTCATGAGGAAGTACATTGTGTATCATCAGATGGTTCTTTCAGAGGGGCAGACATTGTTTCTATTAACGGACGCTTAAAACTGGCTCTTGTTCTTGACCCTACTATCCGTTTCGAAAGAAACCTAAATCAGGCCACCGAAGTTGATATTGAGAAGAAGTCCATATATGAACTTTGCCTGCCTTAACTTTCTCAAAAGTACAACGTCCCTCTTAAACAATGGTCTGTCATTGGTTTGCTGTTTGGCAGTAGAGGTTCAATCACAAAATTCACATGGAATTATCTTAGGGAACTTCACATTCCTTTTGATTATGTAATGTCTGTCCTTATAAATATTATCAAGGATTCTCTTCAAATATTACATCATCATCTCTATTTCAGTTAATCCACTTATATTTGCCTTTAACAATTAACTTTCTTTTTTCTTTAATGTATCGCATCACATTATATTGTACATGTTTATTGTATTCAGGACCCTTGTGATCACTCAAATTCTTTGAACTGATGTCTATAATTTAGAAATATATATACTTCTTGCATAAAATGTTTTATATAAAAAACAGATTAAATTTATTTCAATGGTCAATATCTCGAAATAGGTTTTTGACGCTGGGTCTCTTATTGCATAACTCCGTCCAGTTATACATATATATTTCGGGTCTAGTGCTGTCCCATCTTCAGTAACGTTTCTTGGGCTGCAATGAAATTGTCTTAAGGACTCTAAGAATGAGTTTTGAAATTTTTACAATTTTAATCCAATTTATTTCACTTTTTACCTGTGTGTTAGACGCATTAAGAATAAGGTGTGTGCAAACTTTATGTCCTATCGTTCTACTAGTTTTGAAGTTAATTTTATTTTAATTATGCAAATTAGTGATATTATCAAAATGTCCCATGCGCATTACATTTATATACAGCAAGTTCAAATTTTTTCCTACAGACTTTGATTCAGTAAAAATATTTTAACGTTGGCAAATCCAGGCTAGTTCAGGGACAATAAATGACTGAAAATCAGACATTCTAGTGTTTCTAAACGACATTTCATACAAGTTGAGAGGATGCGAAGGCATTTCTTTCCCCTTCTACTTGTCCTGAGTACGTCAGTGACAGACTGGTAGCTGTTACCTCTTATACCTGCACCCCCCAAGCTGTACACAATAACAAATAAAATATTAAATAAAGTACACAATAACAAATAAAATATTAAATAAAGTACTGTATACAAGTGAATATAAAATACAGTGTCACAGATGTTTGACAATTATATGTTAGAGTATATTTTTGTGTCGTTCTTACAGTATTTTCAACTAATAATTAATTACGGTACATTTAGGAATATTAGTTTGTATTATGAAATCAGGGGAAGCGACACAATGCAGATTTTCCCATTGTGTATGCTGTAGAGTAGAACTAGCGGTGGAGAAAACATTTATCTTCTCGTCAGCAGCTTTTTAATGTGCCAGTTGATATAAACAGCAATAAAATTCAATATAAACGCTTAGTACGGACTTTAGAAATATAGAGTACCGGTAAACACTTTTAGAAATAAAATTTGTCACTATGTAGAAAGTCAATTAGTCGAACGTTTGTAAGATGAACAGTAGCATCTTCCCCTTCACTGATGATAGGGAGTGTGAGTAGAGGGGAAAGCCTATCAACCAAACTGAAATGGGGTTTAGTGTGTAGTTCTCAAGTCAACTAGTTACTAGTCACTAGCATGTATGTAGTATAGACTTGAGCTTTGGAACGCGGCCTTAATAAGAATGTATACAAATTGCCGTTTTTGAAAGAATGATTCTTACAAGAATATACGGCTGTTATAATTTGGAATGAATGAAGGTGCACAAACAACTATGAAATTACATAATTGTTTAAGGATATGGATCTGGTATCATTTATTACTTTCTCGAGACTAAGATGGTTGGAGCAGGTCCAAGAATAGATTACGGGTTGTGTTCGAGAGGATCTGGGAAGATTTGGAATTCGGAGCTGGAAGGAGCTGCCAGAGAAATAGGGATAAAATGGAATAGAGCCACAGAAGCGACGAAAGCCGACCACGGGCTATAGTGCCACGAAAGGAGAAGTAGTAGTAGTTTCGGAAATAACCACAGTTTCCAAGGGCTATGGAGGTTGTATCATTTATGTTATCCATTATACGTGGTTATTGAATACAATTAGAACAATACAACGCAACAAACTGAATAGACGACCTTTTAAATTTAAAACGTTTGGAATAGCACTTGCAATAAAACTGGCGGCCGGATCAAGTCAATAGGTTATGAGCTGAAGATATCAGATTTAATTCAGGTGGTGTTGAGATTTTTCCTGTTATCAAACTTCCATAACGACCCCGGGGTTCAATCAGCCTTTAATTCTTACGCAAGTTTGTGATTATTCAAATCAGATAGTAACTTAAGGGAAGTGATGTAAAAATCCACAAGTAACAAATTTAATGTTAAAAATTAGTTACACAGCGGGAAAAATATTAATAAATCATGATGTGAGAAAGTGTGTAGGCCTACATCTTAGTTATCCATCCACATATATAGCCTATTAATTTCACATGTAATGTCTAGTATCAAACCCCAGTCCTCATTAACAAGAGGCTATATATAATCAATGGCATCAACAACAAACGTCACACAAAGAGCAAACAAATTGAAGTGGAAGTGGGGAGGCCACATCGCGCGGATGAAAGACGAAAGATGGACATACAGAGCCACCATGTGGGACCCGCGCACAGGAGACCGGCACAGAGGCAGACCAAGGAAGAGGTGGGCAGACTTCTACACAACACAAGCAGGCCAGCAGTGGTCCAGAATAGCAAGAAGCAGGGGAACATGGAGAACAATTGGAAGTCGACTACAAACGAAGACAGTGCCAGCCACAAACAACATCCCAAGTTGACTCAGTGAAAGTGCATTCAATATAATAAAAGTGTTAGTGAAATCAAATTAATCAAAGTGACAGCGAAATCAACTCCAACCAGACAAAGAAACACTAGACACAACCTAACGCGGAGTAGCTCACCGCGTTAGTGAAACAGAGCTACCCTCTAGCAGGAGGCCTTTGCCCTTCAAGGGACACATTAGGCTATTATTATTATTATTATTATTATTATTATTATTATTATTATTATTATTATTATATATAATCCCGTATTAAGTGAGTTTACTATTATATTGCAATGAACTTTTGCTTTTTATGTTATTTAATTTTTTAATTTTTCTTACTTACTTACTTACAAATGGCTTTTAAGGAACCCGGAGGTACATTGCCGCCCTCACATAAACCCGCCATTGGTCCCTATCCTGTGCAAGATTAATCCAGTCTCTATCATCATATCCCACCTCTCCCAAATCCATTTTAATATTATTCTCCCATCTACGTCTCCGTCTCCCCAAAGATCTCTTTCCTTCCGGTCTCCCAACTAACACTCTATATGCATTTCTGGGTTCGCCCATACGTGCTACATGCCCTGCCCATTTCAAAAGTCTGGATTTAAAGTTCCTAATTATGTCAGGTGAATAATACAATGCGTGCAGTTCTGCGTTGTGTAACTTTCTCCATTCTCATGTAACTTCATCCCTCTTAGCTCCAAATATTTTCCTAAGAATCTTATTCTCAAACACCCTTAATCTCTCTTACTCTCTCAAAGTGAGAGTCGACGTTTCACAACCAGACAGAACACCGGTAATATAACTGTTTTATAAATTCTTTCAGATTTTTCGACAGCAGACTAGATGACAAAGGCTTCTCAACCGATTACTAACAGACAGAGTGTCACTGATATTTGTTACTGTTTAATTTTTCTTAGTTAAGAAAAACCCTTATATACTTATATATATATTTTATTATTTCATGTAATTGCTTATTGTAAGAACATTGTTAATATAAGTTTCCTATCCCTGTGTTTATCCAACTGTCCGAAGACAGGTCTGAATCTCATAAGTGACAGCAATAAGACATCACTCATGAAGCAACTAAGCCAGGAGATAATAGGGTAGGGTGGTCAGTTCCTTTCCCTCTCCATTGCATACATTTCCGACTAGCTACATGTTACACTATTTAGACTTCAGATGTATACAAACAATATTGTTCTTCCTCTGACACACATCGTCAAGTGAGATGTAGGCTACTGTATGATAAATAATAACAGATGAACCACGTAAGTCAGAACTTCAATCAGAGGTACTTAGCCCTGTAATTTTGTTATTCTGTGTAATTGTATATTTTAAAGTAACTGTTAATGTGATGATCCTATTAATGATTATGCTATTTAAATATTTGATTTTTAATGTCCATACACTGTAGGCCTACTGTGTAATGGAAAATAAGTTACTATTACTATACAGGGTAGTAGGGGTCTAAATAGAGCCCATTCGAGAGATAAATGAGGACAGTGAATAAACATATAAATTTATTGTGCTCTCCTGTGAACAGAATTTGAGAAAAGTAGCATTTCATTTGAATTTTTGAATGAGTATTTCAGGAAATTCGGATGAGTTGGGAGATGATATTAGAGGATTTTGTAGAGTAATTATCAATAAATATGTCCTTTATTGGTTTAGCCGTAGTTTCACTCAGGCTTTGTGTTAAAATGTATGACAAGAAGACGAGGTAACCATGCGTTCAGTAACAGTAATAGCAAATCGGAAGCAATACTAGAGCGGGAAGGAGGAAATGCATAGTCTCCAATGTACCTCTGTGACGCGTTAGGTTGCCGAACCTTTCGTGCAGTTACGTAGCCTACAGTAATGGCAAAAAAAAAAAAACCGGACCGACCCTTGTAGCTGATTTCAGAGCCTTGTTCACTCCAGAGCACGATATACTGGTAACTAAGACTTTCTTGGTTCGAATCCTGCCTGGGAAGGAAACTTGTTTTTTGATCCTTATTCAAATTTATTCCCAATACTTTTCGATTGCAGCGTCATTTTACTACTTAATTAACTTATAATTCTCAAACATAAATTTTACCAGCAATCGTAAAGTATTGAGAAAAAATTTGAATAAGGAACAAAAAAAAGTTGCTTTTCCAGGCAGGATTCGAACCACGAAAGTTTTAGTTACCAGTCTGTCGTGCTCTGAAATGAACAAGGCTCTGAAATGAGCTACAAGGGTCGGTTCGGTTTTTTTTTTTGCCACTACTGTACATAATTATTTGCAACTCAACCGCTTCTTTTGCGTATTGAAATTTATATCAAGAGTATTTATTTCAGTCACTGACTTCACAGCATATGTTTAAGGTATTAAACCTTTGCATTACATGTTTGAAGGACGTATGAACGTTTTCGTTGGACTATGCCAACATCATCAGATACGACGTACATTTCAGCAATATCAATAATCTGTACATAATCTCTACACATACAATACATATTTAGTGGCATGCAAAATAAAACATACTAAAAACCAACATGGTTAGAATACACACTGACATTCTTGTATGACTGCCCTTATTGTCAATAAATTGAAAATACACGTGTAAGTTGCAAAATATACAGAGTGCTTCAAAAATACGGGGCATAATTTCAGGTATGTATTTCCCACATGTAGACAATCAAAATAGTTCATTACAACATGTGTCCTGAAATGCTCCATTTCCGAGTTATGGCCTTCACAACATTGAAATTCACGGGAACGTTTTTCTTTCCGCAGGTCGTTGTCATTACAGAAGATGTTCAAAATGTCCACCTCCTGCTTGAATACAGACCTCACATCGATATCTCATTGACCTGCGAACACGATCCCAAACTCCAGGAGTATTGCGTATGTCCTCAGAACATGCCACAATTCGATTCCGAAGGGATTCCAAATCAGGCACCGGAGAAGAATAAACGAATGATTTTAAATGGCCCCACAAGTAGAAATCGAGAGGGTTCAGATCAGGTGAGCGTGGAGGTCAAGCAATTGGGCCACCTCTACCTATCCATCGATCAGGAAACCTTCATTCCAAGTACCTACATAACACTGAATGTAACCTTCGCCTCGGAATGAACTGTCAGAGTGCCCTCTTAATGTCTCCTTTGACGGCAACGGCCTGCGGAAAGAAAAACGTTTCGTTGAATTTCAATGTTGTGAAGGCCATAACTCGGAAATAAAGCATTTCCGGACACATGTTGTAATGAACTATTTTGATTGTCTACATGTGGGAAATACATACCTGAAATTATGCCCCGTATTTTTGAAATACTCTGTATATGTTTGCAAGTCTTCACACATGGAATAATGAAGTAACATGATGTAAAAGGAATAAAAAATAAAATATAAGACTAAGGTAATTATATATTATGAATGTGAAGAGTTGCAAATTACAGTATTTAATTACATTTATTATATTCATATTTTTGTTTCCCAATAATACACATATTTCAACCATTCAGAACATGTGTATCATGATGTGTGTCTCGTAATTTGTCTTGAATGTTTTTCAAATTAATATGGTTGTCTTATAAATGCCAATATATTATAAGTTGGGTTGTTTAATGTTGATTAGTAATGTATATTAATTTGACGATGATGCTGTTCATCCAATATGGCAATATATGGTCGATATCCAACACTGTAATCGTGATAAACTGTGTGATAAGGCGCAAGTCAGGTGTCAGAATTAATTAGTGTGGACGTGCCTTCTTTAGATGTTGGTTGTGTGATGGTTGTGTGAGGACATTAAACAATCAAACTTATAATATATTGGCATTTATAAGACAACCATATTAATTTGAAAAATATTCAAGACAAATTACGAGACACACATCATGATACACACGTTCTGAATGGTTGAAATATGTGCATTATTGGAAAACAGAAATATGAATATAATAAATGTAATTAAATACTGTAATTTGCAACTCTTCACATTCATAATATATAATTACCTTAGTTTTATATTTTATTTTTTATTCCTTTTACATCATGTTACTTCATTATTCCATGTGTAAAGACTTGCAAACATATATATTTTGCAACGTACACGTGTATTTTAATTTATTGACAATAAGGGCAGTCATACAAGAATGTCAATGTGTATCATAACCATGTTGGTTTTTAGTATGTTTTATTTTGCATGCCACTAAATATGTATTGTATGTGTAGAGATTATATAGAGATTATTGATATTGCTGAAATTCACGTCGTATCTGATGATGTTGGTGTAGTCCAACGAAAACGTTCATACGTCCTTTAAACATGTAATGCAAGGGTTAAATACCTTAAACATATGCTGTGAAGTCAGTGACTGAAATAAATATTTTTAATATACAATACAGACTTCTCTGAAAACTATAAAAAATGAATTGCAAGTATTGAAATTTGCCATCAGCTCGCTTTTATTTGTATGTATATCTTAAAATCCGTTTAGAAACGAGCACAATCATATTACACTTTCGTGTTTAAATTGTCTCCCTGATTCATCTCCCAAGAAGAACCTATTCAGTTCCCTTCCACTCGGTAAAGAACATGATGTTCCAGAGCTCGCATATTCCACCAAACACCTCCAATATGTAATATTTATTGTGCGCAAGGATATCAAAGTACCACTAGACCGTCTTTATTGGACTCCGAAATAAATATTTTTATTGAGCCGCCACTGTTCACCCGCGACCCAATTCTCCCTTACTGAGAGAAGAAAGAAAATACTCATTCCCCATTTGTTGTCGAGGTCATTTGAAGACCGAGAGTTAAGAAGGGTGGAAAAAAGTTAGAAACTGTTCATAAGATAACATTTTTTTTACCAGTAAAAGAGTCTGAAATTTGAGCGTTTTCACCTACAAGAATTCAATACTTGAACTCAGTTGTAAGTTACACCAGACAGGAATCTGATATGTCATATTGTTAGTAATTTCATCCCTTATTTCCAACTTCGTGTGTGTCCTTTATAAAAAAATGTCGGTGGGACACAAGAAAAACGACTTCAGTAACAAGGATGAGGTTAAGGTCGCAACAATCAGTGACGCAATCAAATTAGTTGGCATTCCGGAACAATGCACTGTTGTAAAAAAAAAAACAAGAAGGGCAGGTGATTACGTTTTAACACCCCAGTTATCTATGATACAATCGACCAGGTTCACAGAATGTTACAGTATATGTTCAGAGATCATTCAGGCCTGTTCACGGAATGTCAGCTGTCGATGTTGGATTTCAGTGAGATGAATGGAAGAATTGTTCTGGAATTTGAGGGATGCTACACAAAACAGAGGGTGAATAACTGACATATTTAAGGGATATTTGAGAAGGAAGTAAACACAATATCAAATACCTACTATTACACGAGCAATTATTCTATATTTGTAAATTTTATCTTTAAAATAACTGACATGTTTAAGAGGTATTTGAGAAGGAAGTATACACATGTCAAATATCTACCATTGTACGAGCAATTATTGCATATTTGTAATTTATCTTGAAAATAACCGATATATTTAAGGCGTATTTGAGAAGGAAGTATGCACAATGTCAAATACCTACTATTATACGAGTAATACTTCTGTATTTGTAAATTTTATCTTGAAAATAACTAACATGTTTAAGAGGTATTTGAGAAGAAAGTATACACATGTTAAATACCTACTATTATACGAACAATTCTTCTATATTTGTAAATTTTGTCTTGAAAATAACTGACATGTTTAAAGGGCATTTGAGAAGGAAGTATATACATATCAAATACCTAATGTTACACGAGCAATTCTTCTATATTTGCAAATTTTATCTTGAAAATAACTGGCATGTTTAAGAAGTATTTGAGAAGGAAGTATACACATGTCAAATACCTACTATTACACGAGAAATTCTTCTATGTTTGCAAATTTTATCTTCAAATTAACTGACATGTTTAAAGGGTATTTGAGAAAGCAGTATACACATATCAAATACATATTATTCTACGAGAAATTATTATTTATTTGTATATTTTATCTTTAAATTAACTGACATGTTTAAAGGGTATTTGGGAAGGCAGTATACGCATATCAAATACATATTATTATACGAGAAATTATTATTAATTTGTATATTTTATCTTCAAATTAACTGACATGTTTAAAGCGTATTTGAGAAGGAAGTATACACATATCAAATACCTACTATTATACGAGAAATGATTATTTATTTATATATTTTATCTTCAAATTAACTGATATGTTTAAAGGGTATTTGAGAAGGCAGTATACATATATCAAATACCAACTGTTATATGAGCAATTCTTCTATATTTTTAAATTTTATCTTGAAAATAACTCATATGTTTAAGAGGTTTTTGAGAAGAAAGTATACAAATGTCAAATACGTACTATTATACGAGAAATTATTGTATACTTGTAATTTATCTTGAAAGTAAATGGCATGTTTAAAGGGTATTTTGAGAAGGAATTATACACATATAAAATATCTACTATTGTACGATCAATTCTTCTATATTTGTAAATTTTATCTTGAAAATAACTGATATGTTTAAGAGGTATTTGAGAAGAAAGTATACACATGTAAAATATCTCCTATTATACGAGAACTTATTGTATACTTGTAAATTATCTTGAAAATAACTGACATGTTTAAAGGATATTTTGAGAAGGAAGTATACAGATATCAAATATCCACTATTTTAAGAGAAATTATTCTATATTTGTAAATTTTATCTTAATAAATATCTTTTAAAGGCTTTAAGTTAACTTAAACTAATATCCTTCAAAGCTATAAATAAAGATTAAATTTCTTTAAGCCTCTTCAATTTTTTTATAGTATTGTTGCTATTACTATAATAATTGTTGATAATAATATAATTATGATAATAGAATATCTTGTTAATATAATTAGAAAATAACTGATATGTTTAAGAGGTATTCGAGAAGAAAGTATACACATGTCAAATTCCTATTATACGAGAAATTATTGTAAACTTGTAATTTATCTTGAAAATAACTGACATGTTTAAAGGGTATTTTGAGAAGGAAGTATACACATATCAAATATCTACTATTTTACGAGAAATTATTCTACATTTGTAAATTTTATCTTGAAAATAACTGACATGTTTAAAGGGTATTTGAGAAGGAAATATACACATATCAAATGCCTATTATTAAAGGAGCAATTCTTCTATAATTCTTTAAATTTTATCTTTAAAATATGCCTAAGGATTCTGATTAAATGGAGTGCGATAAAGCTTAGGAAACTCATTTGGGAAGTTGTATAACCATATTTAGTGGTAAAGTAACGAGACTGATTTCTATGAACAAATAATTTACTAACAATAAAATACATCTAAGGGACACATTTACAACTCGAACAAAAAAGCTATATACGGAGCAGTAATACTTGAATTTATGTTTAAACCTTCGACCGTGCTCTTCGCACTACGATTTTGAATTGCCTATGGAGCTCCACCATGAAGAGAGAAAGCAGTGGCAGCTACCACAACAACACGGAGGACTTCAACCAGCAAGTGAATACCTATAGAGCGTAAGGTTATCTGATTATTGTTAATTTGATGATTTTGCTATAGCATCACAAACTTTGGAAATATGACAAAATGTAAATTTTTATGCCCTCAGATCGTTCTTCCAGGTATGTATAGTGTAATTTTATTATCATTACCTGCTTTTTTGTTATTTGTATTTTATAGTAAGAAAAGAATAACATTTTGTTTCAAACACATGTTCTTACTGTAATGCAAAAAAAAAAAAAAAAAAAAAAAAAAAAAACATATATAAATAGATAAATAAATAAAAAAATGAAATTAAATTGATAATCTTTGTTTCGACGTTGATTCTTACTTCGTTTCTGATTCGTCTGAGATTATTAATCTTGATGATTTTGATTTAAAATTAGTATTACAACAATGTTTAGAAATAATTCAGCAATATAATTCTTAGACCCCCTTTATCGAGCGATGGTCGGTCTATCAGGCATGAGTTCTATAATTTATCCTTATTAAGTTTTGTGTTGAGAAAGTAACTAAATTTTGTTTCAAACGTTCTTACTACCGGGTGTCCCAACAAGAACGCCGAATATAAAAATGTTAATAAATTCAACAAAACAGATAACATAAGAGATAACAGTTCCGCCAACCCAGCAATAAGATAATTACCGCAATGTCCCAACAATATCTTATTGTAATTGGGTTGGCGACACTATTATCTGTTCTGTTTCTGATTTGTTGCATTTATTCACATTATTAAATCCGGCGTTCTTCTTGGGACACTCTTTATAATGAAAAAAAAAAATTTCGATTTATCTCTGCCTCGAAGTTTATTCTTTGAGATGATAGGCTTTTAGTAACTTTAAATTATAAATTTAGCAATTTAAAAATCATATTTAGCATTTCATAGCGTTTTAATGTTAGAATTCGGAATGTTGCAGCGTTTTGGGATGGAAAATTTTTTTAGCGGAAAGTAGATAGTAGAAATTCAATGTCACCAACGCCTTAACAGGCGCATTTTCTACATTGTCCACTAAAAATAAATAATAAGTAAATAAACATTATCATTCATATTATTAACGATAATGACAAACCTCATATTTTTAGACCTGAATGTGAGACCACCAACTCTCGTTTGAACTTGTAAGGATGACCAGGCACTGGAGTCACGGGTTTTGATCCCGGAAAGACATACTGTCCTAGCGGAAAGCAGGATTTCAAGACGGTGAAGTTGGTTGCTATATTTACGAATCCACAGCCACGACAGCTGAACTATGTTATGAGTATGACAACGTGTATTTTGTCTCCAGCCCTAGTCACAAATAGCAGGTTGTCATACTCAGGCCGGTCTTCCAAATTCTCAGGAAAAGATAACAAATATTCTTCAAAACATGTCAGTAGACCACCCATCCAGCAGAGCATTAAAAAATCTTCCATCACAATACTGTCAGGGATGACATGTTGTTTTAAGTATAGAATAAAAATTAGTGAATATCGATATCAGTTATAATAAACTGGGACTAAAGAGTACCCCCATCATTCTTACTTACTTATGGCTTTCAAGGAACCCGGACTTCATTGCCGACCTCCCATAGGGCCGACATTGGTCTCTATCCTGAGCAAGATTAATCCACTCTCTACCATCATATCCCACCTCCCAGAAATCCATTTTAATATTATCCTCCCATCTACGTCTCGGTATCCCAAACAGCCTTGTTCCCTCTGGCCTACTTTTTTGTTTCACAATATATTTTTCATCCCAGAAGTAAAAACCGATTTTCAATATTTTTTCCCTTATATTATAGAGTTTGAATATTTGAATTGAACTTTTTAAAGTAAATACATATATTTTATCAAAGTGAAAATGAGTTTAGAAGTAAATAATACGTTACTGAAATGATTAAAATTTTGAATATTCAAAATGAAAATGAGTTGATATTGAAATATATACAATATATTTCGTCCCCGATGTTTCAACTTTTCTTCATTTAGAAATGTTTGTAAGCTTTTTTGTCTCCATGTAGTACCAGCCAGATTATAGGCCTACGAGTAGAAATTACTTATGAATATGCCTACTTGTGTTATATGTGAACGTTGTACCTGGACACAGCCTATTTACATACACATCGTACAACTTACTTGCAAATGGCTTTTAAGGAACCCGCACGTTCATTGCCGCCCTCACATAAGCCCGCCATCAGTCACTATCCTGTGCAAGATTCATCCAGTCTCTATTATCATATCCCACCTCCCTCAAATCCATTTTAATATTATCCTCCCATCTACGTCTCGGCCTCCGCAAAGGTCTTTTTCCCTCCGATCTCCCAAGTAACACTCTATATGCATTTCTGGATTCGCCCATACGTGCTACATGCCCTGCCCATCTCAAACGTCTGGATTTAATGATCCTAATTATGTCAGGCGAAGAAAACAATGCGTGCAGTTCTGCGTTGTGTACTTTCTCCATTCTCCTGTAACTTCTTCCCTCTTAGCCCCACATATTTTCCTAAGAATCTTATTTTCAAACATCCTTAATCTCTGTTCCTTTCTTAAAGTGAGAGTCCAAGTTTCACAACCATGCAGAACAACCGGTAATATAAATGTTTTACAAAATCCTAACTCTCAGATTTTTTGACATCAGACTGGATGACAAAAGCTTCTCAACTGAATAATAACAGGCATTTCCCATATGTACATATAAATAAATAAATAAATAAATAAGTAAATAGATACATAAATAAACAAACAAACAAGCAAAGAAGCAAGTAAGCAATTAAGCAAATATGCAAATAAATAAATGACTAAATGACTAAATAAATAAATAAATAAATAAATAAAAACTAAATAAATAAATGAATAAAACTAAAACTAAATAAATAAATGAATAAATGACTAAATAAATAAATGAATAAAACTAAATGACTAAATAAATATATAAATAAATAAATGACTAAATAAATAAATAACTAAATAAATAAATAAATGAATAAATGACTAAATAAATAAATAAATAAATAGCTAAATAAATAAATAAATGAATAAAATTAAAACTAAATAAATAAATAACTAAATAAATAAATGAATAAATGACTAAATAAATAAATGACTAAATAAATAAATGATTATATAAATAAATAACTAAATAAATAAATAACTAAATAAATAAATTAGTAAATAAAAAGTAAATAAATAAGTAATTAAATAAATAAATAAGTAAATACATAAATAAAGAAATAACTAAATAAATAAATAAATAACTAAATAAATAACTAAATAAATAACTAAATAAATAAATAACTAAATAAATAACTAAATAAATAAATAACTAAATAAATAAATAACTAAATAACTAGGCCTAAATGAATAACTAAATAAATAAATAAACAAATAAATAACTAGGCCTAAATGAATAACTAAATAAATGAATGAATAAGTGAATAAATAAATGAATAAATAAATAACAAAATAAATAACTAAATAAATGAATAAATGAATAAGTCAATAAATGAATAAATGAATAAATGAACAAATAAATAAATAAATGGTGGAAATTATAATAATACCATAAATCACAGTAAAAGGCAAAATTATTTACTTGTTTCACGAATCTCTATACATTACGAGTGACTGTAAACATTTTATATGTTTCAAATGAAAAATGGCTCCTCCTTCCTAATGAAATGCTCGCTCCAAATTGTTGTATTAGAGCACTGATCTCCAACCGCCTAGCTTTGTTTTGTTTTGGCATGTTCACTGAACAGCATACCCCGCGCTATACTCCGTAGGCCTTACGTACCTACACTGTTGTGGGTTGCTCGAAGCCTCTAGGTGACCAAGCGCTCGTAATGTGTTACGAGCGGTCTCACGTTGAATGACCTGTAGTTTTGATGATGATGATTATGATGAGCGGCGTTGATACTGATGATAGTAATGACAATGATATTGTGATGGTGATGCTATGATATAGAGAAATTGTAAGACAATTTTTACAAAAACATTGACAAGGTAAAAATCTACTGATTAGAACTAAATTAGTTAAAATTTATTGCTTTTAGGACGAAAATAATTAGGGGTAGGAAACAATAAATCATGATCATCTGCGTCAAAGATAATGTTATATAATACCATGTTTGAACGGTAGTAAACACAGAACAGGTGCCCACGTAACAGAGTTGTAGGGTAGAGACAGCCAGCAGGTACAGATACAATGGGATAAAGTAGTTGGGCTTACGAGCGACAGAAAAGCCTCTTCACTTACACAATGGACACCAAAAAACCTGGATGCCGCTTTTCAGCTAGACCCTTACCTCGGCTTAACTAAGAGGAGGGGGGGGGTTCCAGTATATTGATCACTTGGAGGCCTGATCCATCCGAATACTGCAGTTCTCATTCAAGAGATTGTTACAAGTCACCCCTCCGCCTCCCGACAAACCACCACCCATTAAGCACCCTAAGTTGCAGTCAAGTACTTGTGGCGTCTTTACTAGATTCACCACTTTCAACCAAAAATCCACCCTGCATTAAGGACGTCCAAAATTTCTCGTAGTGCGCCAGGAATCATATTTTGTACAAGACGATTTCAGATGTGACATTCAAATAATTACATTTCTCGAAGTTCTAAATCATTTTCAATATCTCTGATTTTAGGAAAAGGAATAGACCTAAATACAGTTTCTAATTTTCGATACTTTTAGTTTCAAGGTCTTTCTTTCTTTCTTTCTTTCTTTCTTTCTTTCTTTCTTTCTTTCTTTCTTTCTTTCTTCCTTTCTTTCTTTCTTTCTTTCCTTCTTTATGTTTCAGCGATTAAATACTATTAAATGCCTGCTATATTAAAGTTTATGGTATTATGTGGGTATCCATCTGTGACTCAGTATTAAAGAAAAGTAGCCTACTGTGTTCTTCATCATTCAAATAGTAATATGCGTTACAAGAGCGGTATGTTGACTTTTTCATGTTCGAGGAAAAGATTGAAAAAGCGAAACGTAGTTGAGCTTTTTTAATTTCCGAGAACATGAAAACAAACATACCGCTCATGTATCGTACATTATTTTGTGCGAAGATCGTTTATTCCATACCTGAAAGAGGAATTTCTAATTAGTTGCAATGAAATCTCCATCTTGGTTTCTGTTCAATGACGGCAACTTTGGAAAACAAATATATCTATCTTCAACATTGTTGCTATAAAATGTTTTCTGTGTTTACTATATTCCAGCAGGCCGTGATATACGTCTGTCTTCTCCCTCCCCCAGTCTATAAATGCGAACTTAAAACAAACGGTAAGGTTATGTAATGGTTTATTTTTCATTTTAATATTTTAACAATATTATTTATATAACATATTGCAGTAATAACATCGGCATCTGGATTCTTGTTGATTTTTTCACGGCTTCCTTAATGTTACTTGCATTACAAATGCAGTAACTTTTGTGGTGTTGTAGAGTTTACTTAATTTTTGCAAATATTTAAAAACAATAATTAACAGTGCAATTTAGGTGATATTGCAGTGGTAAGTTTCCAATTTATAATTATTACTATGTTAAACGTCTCTAAAAATAATATGTTAAAAGCCTAAATCAGTAAAATGAATATGGCGCTTAAGCAGTAAGAAGAGGGAAATTGTTATGTGTGTTACGTTGGGAATACTGAATGTGGTGTTTCACACTTACCGCGTATTGGTTTTGTGCGGAAAGCAAGCAAATACGCACGATCTCGCACAAAATATTTTGTAATAGTATGTTATTATTAGGCTTCGTATTCCAGCTTCTTAAAGACTGAAGTTAAAGACACATTGGGTATATAGCACGCCGAACACAGGTAATGCAACGGATAAGGATATAAACAAACACATCGTCGCTGCGTGTTAGTGGGGTACAGTCAACTGCCGACATTATGAAGCTATACTAGTAAACACATGCTTGAGCCGTGATGTTCATTTTCGTCGTGATCTTTGCAGTGAATAATAACGTGCATTCGTAAGTTACTGAACTTGAACATATGCGGATGTCACTTGAAATGATTTTATATTGCAAGACATTCTTTCAATAGACATGTGCTGATGTAGTACAATACATTCTTATACAAGATATTCTTATTTTCGTGTTTCATTAGGATATTGCATCTCGCTCATCACTGAAAACCTGCTAATTTTCTATGTACAGTACTTTTCTAGAAATTCCCTAAAATGGACATAATTTTGAGATTTTTATGGTACTGTTTTTTTCATTACTTTCAACACACTTCCTGTGCCTTTTGGTATTTCAGTGTCTTTCAATACACTGTTTTTGTCACTTTTGCGTTTTTTTTTACAAAATTTATATTATATAATGTTGTCTATATTGACAGTAAAAATATTAGTTCAATTATCCTGAACTCTGCCCCGCAATATTACACGCTCTGCAATTAACCTTCTATCAGCCACAAAGGTGTAGTTATTTAAATAGCCCTAATACGACTAATAAGGGCAGTGATCGGTAAGATTACTCACTATGGCTGCGTTTCGATTTTCACTTTCTAGAGGAAGAGGGCAGATGATGCGCTGTGACGTCACATATACTTTGAATCAGGCAACTTTATTCCAGTTTATAGGTAGCTGGAATACGAAACCTAGTTATTATTATGGCACACCGAGGTAAAATGTGAATTTTCTAAACTATTAAAGGTGAAAGTCAGAAATTTTGTACAGTGATTGTACTCCTTATAAATAGTGTGTATTCCGTATTAATGTAATTTGCTTTAAGACTGTGTGAATTGTTAATATTTATGTACACATTTTTAATGCCTGAACGCTGATCAGAAACAACGCAGAGTGACCATTTCCAAGTCACTATGCGACCATTTTGAAGAGGATTCTTCTAACTTTTGGGAACGTATTGTAACTATGGACGAAACGGGACCAATCTTTATGATCCTTTCCAGAACGAAAAATTACATTTGTTCGGATGAAATTTCTGCACATCTAAAGGACAAAACTAAAATTCTTTCAATAATTTATATCGTAATACATTGCTCTCTTAAATTGACCAAGCATATTAAAAGCTTTACATGAAACAATTTTTATCTTGAAAAGGAAGCAAAAAGGAGCAAAATTGTATTAAACGTTTTTGTTTGAAATATCTCAAAGAATGACCCCCCCTTGAAATTAATGACATTACTTACGGTTCATTCTGTGTGTGTGTGTGTGTGTGTCTCTGTGTGTGTGTCTGTGTGTATAGAGTGATTCAGACCACCTGTAACAGTAATTTATTTCGAAAACCAGTGCATTAAAATTTTCGAGACAAAAATATTTATAACTAAACCACATGTGAACTTTCACTTGAGCTTGATTTCATCAATCAGCTCTAACAGGAAGTAGGTTCAGTGGCGTATCACTTTAAAATTTCAAATGAGAGTCGTGGTCAAATAGGGTACCATTTGATAGGGCTCTTCAAAACAAACAAATTTCGTAGGAAATGTTTTTATCAATTCCTACTCTTCCAATGAGAAAACATACGAAAAAATAATGGGTGATTCGGACCACGTGTAACAGTCATTTATTTCGGAAACAAGTGCATTAAAATTTTCGAGACAAAATTATTTATAACTAAACCACATGTGAACTTTCACTTGAGCTTCATTCATCAATCAGCCCTAAAACGAAGTAGGTTCAGTGGCGTATCAATTTAAAATTTCACATGGGAGTCGGGGTCAAATAGGATACCATTTGTTAGAGCTCTTCAAAACAAACAACTTTCATAGGAAACGTTTTTATTAATTCCTATTCTTTCAACGAGAAAACGTACGGAAAGGCAATGGGTGATTTGGACCACCTGTAAGTCATTTATTTCGGAAACTAGTGCATTAAAAATTTTGAGACAAAATATTTATAACTAAGGCACATGTTAACTTTCACTTGAGCTTCATTTCATCAATCAGCTCTAAAAGGAAGTAGGGTCAGTGGCGTATCACTTCAAATGGGAGTCGGGTCATATAGGGTACCATTTAATAGAGTTCTTCAAAAGAAACAACTTTCGTAGGAAATGTTTTTATCAATTCCTACTCTTTCAACGAGAAAACGTACGAAATAATAATGGGTGATTTGGACCACCTGTAAGTCATTTATTTCGGGAACTAGTGCATTAAAATTTTTGAGACAAATATTTATAACTAAGGCACATGTTAACTTTCACTTGAGCTTGATTTCATCAATCAGCCCTATACGGAAGTACAGTCAGTGGCGTATCACTTTAAAATTTCAAATGGGAGTCGGGTCTTATAAGGTACCATTTGATAGAGCCCTTCAAAATAAACAACTTTCATTTTCCTTAAGTCAAAATGGTGCACAATATGTCACATTCGTGCATGAGTTCTGTAAGATATTACCATACCAACTTAAACGTAACGTGTGCCATAATAGTATATTATGAAACAAGTTAATAATGTTATAGGTACTTCATTGCATTTATCAATGTTTACGAAACTATAGTCCCGTCGCTCTTATTTCCGGGAACCAATCACGTTGCAGATCGACTACATTTAAACGTGTGCGTCCTGTGATTCGCTGATGATGACGTTATGCATTTCCTAAGGCTCGATAAATACATAATATAATCGCCCGCCATTTTAGCTCTTTCTTGGCGATCGCAGAAAGCACACAAGGACGTTATTTGCCGCTCAATTATTTGCTCAATTACAGTGCGTTTGATTTATTATCATAGGAGCTACGACATGATAATGTTTAACTGTGTGGCAAATAGATTCCTCGTCTAGCAGCTTGGCAACGAAAGAACAAAAATGGCGAACGATACTACCTACCTAGACTTTATAGAGCTTTCACTTCCTAAGACGTAAGCAAAGAGGAGGAGTCACGCCGGGAATAACACCGTCGAGACTATAGCTTCGTTCGTTTTCTAATTTTGACGAGTGTAATAACAGCATAACATTATAAACGTGTTTCTTATCATAACTTTTTTTGTATGATAGTATTATAAATTGTCCACCCGGTATACAGAGCTTTCCTCAACTGTGGACATCCCTGAAACTGCCCTTGCTTATTCCCCTCTATGCCATGTTGTTAGTGATTTAAGCCCTCTATCTCTTTGTCTGTTAGTAGAAGTCAGAAACTTGTAGTCAGATCTAAAGGAAATTCCCTTTCTCTGGGCCTCAAGAACGAATATGGCTGCGGCAGTGGTCTGTGGTGTGTAAAGGGGTAGTTATAGACAGCATTAACCACTTTTCACAGCGGGTAGTTAAATCCGGCAACATCAAAGGGCGCTCCGAAGTTGCTTGTGTGGAGTACGAGCAGTAAAGAATTTGGAAAAGGCGTGACATAAAGGCTATGGATTACAAATCGCCGCCAGGCCATGGTTCACGTGTCTCTCAGGTAACTGAACCCCTCAGACTACCATCACCAATTCACCATTCATCACTCCGGCACCGGATGTGAACATTATCGTCCATAAACAAGACGTTTCTGAAAAGTAAGTATGAAGTCTGTCTTGCAATACGCTAAAAACTTTCTTCAGATCTTACCAATATTCGTACAAGTACAAACCTTTTACGATATTTCCAGGCATTATAATATTAATCATCTAGTATATTCTTCATATAAGTATGTATAAACATTGAATAGTTTGTGTTCGTCCAAACGTCTAGTTTCTTTATAACATGTCTAGCTTTAGGTACCGGTAAGCTATATTTCTACAGGGACATCACTTTATTTTTACCAAAATTTTTAACATTAACCTGGCTATACTCGGAAACACTGTTGCCCCCTTCCATTACAGGAGTTTGATGTTACTAGTGCAATATGTAAACAAATCATTTTATTAGCTACAGGAGGAGAGAAAAGTAGTGTATCCATTTATGTTGTAGGGAAATACGATATTACGATTTTCAGTTTGATCACCACTTTTACGGAATTTATCAAAATACAGTAGAGAAGTAGGCCTAACATTTTTTTTTCAAAAACTCAACTTTTTAGGCGGCTATGTTCGTTATGTAATGTCTACTTTATTTAGCATATTAATTATTGATGTTAACATACAACATAGAGAGTGGACTTAAATTGAGGGGGTCATAAGTAAAGGGCTGTAAGTGCACTTAAGTTACTTTTGAGAAAATGGGGTTTAAATATTTAAGCTTTCGTAAAATCGGTGAAATTTTTATTTAAATTTTAATATGTGATGCGATTAAAAAAAAATCCCTTTGCCACTAAAATTTTAGATACTTTAGCTTACACTGGATGCACTTAACTCATGTTATTACAAATTTCACTAGCATTCCTTTGCTTCTAGCCACCTCAATTCAAAATAAACTAATCTGAATTTTTAAACAAGTTGTTGAAAATGGTTGCCGTTCATTACAATGCAGGCTTCAATTCTTTACGCATATTACTATAAATCATTTTGAAGCATATTCTCTGAAATTTAATTTATCGTTTCTTGAATATAATTTTCTAGTACGATATTATTAATATAGGTTCTTTCTTCTATAGAAAATGCAACCATATTTCTGAAACACACTATACACTGCAGTGTTTACTTCACTGCTTGAAGACTTCGAATGCAACAGCAGCCGTAAGTTTGTGTGTCTGGCGGGAGCAAGGACATTAGTGAAGGGGTGGGAGTGAAGTACATTCAGAAATGCAGGTACAATAAAAATGCAAGTAAAAATAACATGATGTCCCTGTACTAACAATGAAGAAGAGAAAAGTCGCAAATATTTCAATACATATAGTACTAATGCCATTCGCTAAAGTAAATATGAAATAACACAACAAAGTTTTTGTCTATGTTAAACAAGACAAATTTATTGATTTGTGGAATACGAATTTGGTTTTATATTTGTGTAGTCAAGTTAATATCAATAGACTTATAGTTTTATTAAAATGGGACATACTGGAGCATGATTTTGATTAATAATCCAGAGCGAAGAGCAGAATAGAAGGTTCATGTGAATTAATACACATACGAATAATACAGTTTCCGATATAATCTCATAATGACAAAGAAAGTGTAAAATATACTTTGCTACAAACTACCAATCTCTACTAGGAGTTCATAAATTCTGAGATAAATATAATACTGTATTATACTTCTGGTGGTGTGGCAAGCCTTAACTCCATCAGAATAAACAAGTAAACAATGAAATAACTACATATCTATATACGTAAATTGGTAAACAAGTAAATAATTAAGATGTATATAACTAAATACGTAGGTGTGAATAAATAAGTAAATAACTAAAACTAATAAATTAGGAAATAAGAAAACAATTAGGAAGTAAATAAGTAAATAAATAACTAGGCGTAAAAAACTGAATAAGTAAACAAGTAGTCCTAAATACATAACTAAATAAGTAAATAAGTAGGCCTAAATAAGTAAATAACTAAATAATTACATAAGTAAATTTGGAAATAAGCAAACAATTAAGAAGTGAATAACTGAATAAGTAAATAAATACGGCTAAATAAGCGAATAAATAAGTAAATAATTAAATTGGGAAATAAGCAAACAATTAAGAAGTAAATAAGTAAATAAATGAGTATGTCTAAATAAGTACATAAAAATAAGTAAACAACTACATAAATAAATTGGGAAGTATGTAAATAAGTACGTAGACAGACAGACAAACAGGCAGGTATGCAGATGGACAGACAGACAAACGGACGGGCAGACAGATTGTAGGATAGATTGGATTAATAAATAAATAAATAAATAAATAAATAAATAAATAAATAAATAAATAAATAAATAAATAAATAAATAAATAAGTGAAGAAATAAATATAAAACTAAAACAATAATTAACAAAATAAATAAACATATAACAAATGAATAAACAAACGAGTAAATAAATAAATAAGTAAATAAATAAATAAATAAATAAGTGATGAAATAAACATAAAACTAAAAAATAATTAACAAAATAAATAAACATATAACAAATGAATAAACAAACGAGTAAATAAATAAGTAAATAAATAAATAAATAAATAAGTGATGAAATAAATATAAAACTAAAACAATAATTAACAAAATAAATAAACATATAACAAATGAATAAACAAACGAGTAAATAAATAAGTAAATAAATAAATAAATAAGTGAAGAAATAAATATAAAACTAAAACAATAATTAACAAAATAAATAAACATATAACAAATGAATAAATAAACGAGTAAATAAATAAGTAAATAAATAAATAAGTGAAGAAATAAATATAAAACTAAAACAATAATTAAGAAAATAAATAAACATATAACAAATGAATAAACAAACGAGTAAATAAATAAGTAAATAGACAAATAAATAAATAAATTAATTAATTAGTTAATGAATAAGAAAATTCACAAAATCCCAAACAAAGAAATTGGGAGGCGTCAGGTCCGGATAATTTGGACTTCATGCAATTGACAATGAAAAACAAAATACTGTACGTGATCCATTTCTAGGGATTCACATCTCGCAATGCCTCAAAATGGTGCATGCAAAGGATGTAATGTTTCAGGTAACGTTGAAGTGTATAGCATAGCTATCTCTGTGAATAGTAGCCTAAGAGTGTAACACGCCACCAGTTTATGGAATGTTAACAGATACACTTTCTTCAGGCATACTTTTACCATAACCTTATCGACTTTCAATTCAGAACTCTCCGAACGTCACACTTGTACTTAAAACGACGTTGAACTGATGTTACACTTTCAAATTCTGTAAACCGCAAAGCACATTTCGCCAGTTGCCTTGTGGTAAACGACGTTTGGTTTATTCTGTCATATAAGTGACAATCTGACTCCTTTTCGTTACCTACGCCGAGATTCGAGCATCTTTGGGGTTAGGTATAAAAGTAGTACAAAAGATCCTACATAATCATCTTGCTGTAAGGAAGGTGTGTGGTCGGTGGATTCCACATAAATTGACAGAAGCTGAGAAACAAACACGTGTTGATTGATGCACGGAAATGCTTAAAAATTTCAATCAAGTCACTACTGAATAAGAAGAAACTCATGGCTAAAATAGAAAACCACCAGACGAGGGAACAAAGTCATCAACTTTATCATTAACTTACTCGCATACAACACAGTTGGGAAATAAATTATAGAGTAACAACCTCAAGAAGATTCACAGAGACCAAGGTATTCTACAAGGGGACCCAATGAGGCTACTTCTATGCACCATAGTTCCGGCGAACATCGTCAAATATTGGAAAATCTAGTCGACAGTCTCGCTATATGTATATGCAGATGATTTGATATCAAGCAAGCAATCAAATTCAGTTTCAGACATAATTACAGGTAAAGTGTTATGAATCAGAAAGTAAACGTCTGCACAATAGATCTTCCTAGAGGAAGGTTTAATTTTTTAGTTGGTTATTTAACGACGCTGTATCAACTACTAGGTTATTTAGCGTAGATGAGATTGGTGATAGCGAGATGACATTTGGCGAGATGAGGTCGAGGATTCGCCATAGATTGCCTTGCATTCGTATTACGGTTGGGGAAATCCTCGGAAAAAACGCAATCAGGTAATCAGCCCAAGCGAGGATCGAACTCGCTCCCGAACGCAACTTCAGACCGGCAGGTAAGCGCCTTAACCGACTGAGCTACGCCGGTGGCTTCCAGAGGAAGAGAAACCAACAAAAGTCAAAGAGGTCGAAGTACTGACAAGAAGATGACTGTATCATTCTGTCGTCGCTCTGGCCTTGTCATGTCTGTTCCACTGGACGGTCGGCATACGGTTAATATCGAGTGGTATACCCCCATTTGTTTACCGACAGCTATAAGATTGCGTACAGAACGACCTCGAAGCCTCCACCACGGGAATGCATCCCACACTGAGGAACAGACAGTGGGAATTTTGGTCACTTCTGGTGTGAAATGAATTGCTCAATCGCCCTATAGTCCTGATCTTAAACCATTTGACTTCTTACTTCCAACCATCAAGAAGAAATGGTTCGGATTGTCCTTTAACTCTGCTGAAACTGCAATCATTGAGGCCTTGAACAAGGTGGTGTTTGAAGTGTCTCTAGAGAAGTGAGTGCAGTGCTTTGATGATCAGTTCCATAGAGTGAAGAAGTGCATAGATATAAGAGATAATATTTTAAGAGGTAATAAAAACGAAAGCTGAAATAATTTGTTGCTATAGTATCACTTTGCAGAAACTTTCAGTGTGTCTCATAGTAGTAACAGCTTTGTTGCGTATCATATGATCCGTGTTGCTTCATTGTAACCGATGAGGTACAGACATGACAACAATGGGAAATGCTTTTCGAGTGTATGTGCGAACGCACCTGAAGACTACACGTAATCGTCATCAGCTGCGAACAATACGACAAGCCATATCAAACCTACGACAATCCATTCAACACGCTTGGCTTTCAAGCTGCCTTGACACTTCGGATCCCTTTCACCTCGTGCCAGATGTAGATAGGAAAGATATATCCCGCAGTGTCTCACACAACGTGGGAGGAACAAGAACATGAAGCTACTCTACTCTAGGTATTAGAGTATCAATGGCAGCTCGTCACATTACTTCCAATTTTGGGGGTCCTCCTACAACGATCTGGCTGCTTATGACCAGAGACCGGAACTTTGGCAGAATGCCTTTTTAAATGTGTTAAATCTATTTCATTTTGAAAGTAAATCTGTACGAATTATACCTTGTGATTGAAACGTCACAGTTTTATGTTGCCCTTTCTGCTTTTTTTTTTAAATATAAATGCCTAATTTACAAAATAAATGCTTTTTTTGCCTTTATTTGATTATTTATCTATTATTTATTAATTCATTATTAAAAATTGCTTACAGGTATATTTTAATTTATTTCTATAACCGCTACAATGAAAGTGACTTCATCGAATGTATATTATTGTCTTTCAGTCAGTTCATATTCTCTTTGCAACAATGAGTGCTGCCGTGCAAAAATGTATAACAGTAAGCTTGTGTTTCTTTGACAAGGCAACAATGAGTGCGGGTCTAATGTTATTTTTAACGGTTATTTTTCTTTCAGTTTTCATTGTTGTAGCTAGCTAAATATTTCATATCGCAACATATCAGTACAACCAAACACAAAAATGCGCTTTTCAAGGCTACTGGAAAGAAGATTTCTTTGCTTCCAACAGTAGTCGCAACATCGAGTCGAAAATCTCAATTTGCATTCGACTTATGTAAAGCTTTTCTTGATGCCGAAATCCCTTTGTGGAAAGTGTAAGGTTATGGATCTAGTGCTAGGTTTTTGTAATTGCCTTTTATTGCGTATTTTAGCTCTTTATAATGCCTTTTTCCTGCCTATTTTAGCTGTTTATGATGCCTTTTTGCCTTACTTACTTACTTTCTTACTCACTTACTTACTTACTTACTTACTTACTTACTTACTGGCTTTTAAAGAACCCGGAGGTTCATTGCCGCCCTCACATAAGCCCGCCATTGGTCCCTATCCTGAGCAAGATTAATCCAGTCTCTCTACCATCATATCCCACCTCCCTCAAATCCATTTTAATATTATCTTCCCATCTACGTTTCGGCCTCCCCAAAGGTCTTTTGCCCTCCGGCCTCCCAACTAACACACTATATGCATTTCTGGATTCGCCCATACGTGCTACATGTCCTGCCCATCTCAAACGTCTGGATTTTATGGTCCTAATTATGTCTGGTGAAGTATACAATGCGTGCAGCTCTGTGTTGTGCAACTTTCTCCATTTTCTCCTGTAACTTCATCCCTCTTAGCCCCAAATATTTTCCTAAGAACCTTATTCTCGAACACTCTTAATTCCTGTTCCTCTCTAAAAGTGAGAGTCCAAGTTTCACAACCATACAGAACAAGTCTTTTTGCCTGCCTATTTTAATTATTCATAATGAGTAAACTTCCGGTCTCTGTTTATGACGTTCTGTACTCCACGTTTTGGCAGATTTCCCCTGAAAAAATATTTAGTTTTTTCTCTATCTTTTTTTATTTACTGTACTTTCTTCATTGCAATATCACCACCATATCGTGTACGAATAGTATTGAAAGTCCAAAAAGTTAATAATCTTAATCATCATCATTGTCATCTTTAATACCAGTGTCATGGTCATCTTTTTATTGATTTTGAACAACTTTGAAGTTAAGTTATAGTCAACACTTTATTTGATATGATTTTTTCATCACCACCACCATCATTATCTTCATCTTCTCTTTATTCTTAAGGTATGGTGCTCTTTACATCGTTTGTTTTCTTCTTTCATCATCATTTTCATCCTATTTACATCACGGCTTAGGCCCGTGAAAGTGTTCTGCCTTCACAAAAGTTAATAATATTTTACAATACTTCTAAAGAAATGCATCTTCAACGCTTCCTTGTCGTCCAAATTTTCTTCATTTATATCTGTTGTTGTTTAGTCAACTGTCCCAAGACAGGTCTGAACCCCACAAGTGGCACCAAGAAGACACCACTTATGAGACAACTAGGCCAGGAGATAATGGGGTAGGGTGGCCAGTTCCTTTTCCCTTCCATTGCATACATCGCCGACTAGCTACATATATACTAATCAGACTTCAGATGCATACAAACAATTGCTCTTCCTCTGACACATATCGTCAAGTGAGATGTACTGCCTGACAACAGATATACATATCAGCCAGAACCTCAATTAGTGATACATTCCACATTAACAGCCAAATATTAAGTTTTCATGCTCCTCATTTAGAAAATGCACTTTGTTTATAGTAAAGGACTACAGGACGACCAACATGCTAATATGAAGGTGACATATTAAATGAACTTCGAAATTACAGGTTCCGTATTCAAATCGTTTTCAACACGTAACGAAAATTGTATGAGAACTGTATCGGAGGAATCGTATTTAGTATGGTAAGCGTATTCAAATCGATTTGAATACTCCATGAAAACGTAGTAAATGACGACGATATTGACAACGTAATTACAGTGACGAAGATGAATGTATGTGATGACTAAAATATCATTTTACAATCTACTTCCAAGGATGTTCTTCTGTTTCCTGTTTCGAAAGACAAACGTTATTATCATTATTATATCTCATATCCTATTGCAGACTTAGAAAGAAACATGCTATGGAGAACAAGCAGTTTTCCGATATCTGGTTTAAATATATGACGCTAACAATTTGCAGCTGCCTTCGTAGATGTACACTAATGGATATGCTTGCAATTTAGCGATATGAAAAATACTCTAACAAGGTTGAACATTTCGTACTTAAAGTGGAAACAGTTTGTTATAATACACCGGTTTGGCACAGAAAATTTAACCCTTAGGAACTCTTAAAACAAGTTTTACACCGACAGAAATTAATGACACTTTTATTAATTCTGCACCTGCCAGTATAGCTGAATTATCAATATCGCAGTCATCGGGCAGAATGTTGCAGTTACACGATTAATTCTAGAACACTAGACTATCCATGAGTAAATTTTACTCACTTCGCACGATTTCATTTTACTCGAGAGCCCTGATTATTTTGAATGTAATTTGTAATATTCTTCTTTCTGAATTTCATGTTCAAATTTACAGAGATAATGTGCTTCAGAAATAGGCCTATAGTAAATACTACATAAATTGATGTTCGAATCGAAGACATTATTACAAAAACAACCTTTGTCAAAATTGCTATTTTTCAGGAGAACAATACAATTAAATAGAATAAAACATGTCAGCTGTTTCTGTACATCTGGTGTTTATCCTTGTGGCAATTGAACCTGACATGGGTCGTTTTTGGAGTCTATAAACATTTGAAATAGTAGCAAATGTGTCCTTAACTCAATTTCATTAAAAATGACTAGGTCTGTTTTTGTAATAATGTCTTCAATCTTAATTCACACAATATCTAATAGTTCTATCCCCACGAGCATTAACGTCGGTTAGTGTAACCATCGGTTAAAATTGTGACCTAATCCCCGATTAAGCATTTTTACGGTGGATCGACCTCGGTTACGACTTAAATAGGAAGTTAACCACAGTAATCTCTAACCGGCCAAATATGAGCGGTTAAAGGAGATAACCAGCGATTAATAGAGCAAGTAAAGCAAAATGGCGGCCATAACTACAGGTGATTATTTCGAAGACGATTATTATTGTGTAGTACTTGAATTACTTGGATAGAGCGTGAGCGTGAAGGTTCTTTAGTGGAAAGAGAGAATTCTTGCGAGCAATTAGGTGACAGAAAATTTCAGGAGGGATTTCGTTTATCAAAATCTACAAATGGATCAATTGAAATAACACAAGAACAATCATATTTTAACGGATCGGCTGCTTATATTACGATTCTATGTAACTATTATTTTCTGTATTTTAAGAGGGAATACTCGAATACCAGTATCTCTTTCTCTATGTCACTGGCTGAACAAAGAGAGGTTATGGATGGATCTTAGGATAATGCACAATTCCCTGGTGTAGTCCAAGATCGTACACACATTCCTACCAATTTTCTGCATCCTTTTCCTTTATGGATATTCCATCTTTTTTATATAATAGGCCTACATTTAAATGTAGTAATTAAGTCTATCGATACTTCAACCTAACATTGGGATATAATCATTTTTGGATTCAATTTTCCATTTTGTACGATTTTAACCTAAAAGTACTGAAAAACAAAGAAATGGAACTCACAAATATAACAGCGCCCAAAGACAAACAAATGCAACGCGAAAATGTAGGATACGTTCATTTCGATGTAGAACATAGTGAGCGCAGTCGTTTTTAGACGTTGACTATTATCTTTGCAGCGGTATGGATGCTTTCCTTTAGTCATTTTGTAGAAACAATGTACCATCATAGACTTTAAAGTTTTAATAATCGGTGATTATGAATGGTGCATATAAATTACATTTTAACCACGGCTACTGTTTAACCATCGTTTCGTAATCTATGATTACTGCGTTTTTGATCAATGTTGATGCAAACTAGTATTACATTTAAAAAGTAATGTATGGATTTCATAAAAATTAAAAAATCATAAAATTTAAATTTACATATTCTTATTGCGTAGTAGACATAAGATAAATTGTATTATATGCTTCTTAATTTCAATTCAGGAATCCGCCCCTGAGGACGAGTTCTACTCTTTCAGAGGCGAGTTAAAGTTTTATCTGTTTATTTGTATTTTATGTTACAATTATTAGCAAAATGAATAAATGAATAAATAAATAGATAAACAAATGAACAAATGAACGAATGAACAAACAAATGATAAATGAACAAATAAATAAATAAATAAATACATAAATAAACAAATAAATAAATAAATAAATAATGCTCAAGTTTCTTATTCACATAAAAAGAAACATGAAGGTAATCATAAAATACTCTCTTAAGATTTTACTGGTGATTGAAAAATATATGAGTAAATTTTACTCATGATTACATAGTATGCACGGGTGTAGAATATCGTTAGTGTTCTAGGGTTAAGAGCATATTGTTGAAAGTAGAATATTTAGACTTCGTAACTTTCATTTCCGAGACATTAACATGAATAGTAAATACTGCAGTTGCGTATCATTTCAGGCCTTTAACATGTACTTAGATAAACAAATACTTCAGATATACAGTATTTATTTATGGAACCATTTTCATGATTAAATTAAAACTTTCATAAACACAAACTATAACATATTTATCGCAAAAACATAAACAATTATGTAGTTTTAGGCTGTCGAAAAACAGATTGTTTAATATCCTTCTTTATTGTTATTGTTGTTAATTGTTACAATTGTTATTAGATGGAAAAACACTAGAGGAGAGGGGTGCGATCCTGTGTTGTAGATTGAACTTCGGCGTATCTCAGTGGTTCGGGCTCTTGGTACGTAGAACCAAGGACCCAGGTTCGATACCCAGCTCCGGGGCGAATTTTTCTCCTCTAATGACAATTGTTACCACAACAGATAGATTCTGTAGGACCAAAAATTAACTATGCGGATGACGTGAATATGTTAGGAGAAAATCCACAAACGATTAGGGAAAACACGGGAATTTTACTTGAAGCAAGTAAAGAGATAGGATTGGAAGCATATCCCGGAAAGACAGACTATATGATTATGTCTCGTGACCAGAATATTCTACGAAATGGAAATATAAAAATTGGAGATTTATCTTTCGAAGAGGTGGAAAAGTTCAAATATCTTGGAGCAACAGTAACAAACATAAATGACACTCGGGAGGAAATTAAACGCAGAATAAATATGGGAAATACCTGTTATTATTCGGTTGAGAAGCTTTTATCATCCAGTCTGCTGTCAAAAAATATGAAAGTTAGAATTTATAAAACAGTTATATTACCGGTTGTTCTGTATGGTTGTGAAACTTGGCCTCTCACTTTGACAAAGGAACAGAGATTAAGGGTCTTTAAGAATAAGGCGCTCAGGAAAATATCTGGGGCTGAGAGATGAAGTTACAGGAGAATGGAGAAAGTTACACAATGCAAAACTACACTCATTATATTCTTCACCGACATAATCAGGAACACAATAAAACCCAGACGTTAAAGATGGGCAGGGTATGTAGCACTTATGGGTGAATCCAGAAATGCATATAGAGTGTTAGTTGGAAGGCCGAAGGGGAAAAGACCTTTGTGGAGGCCGAGACGTAGATGGGAGGATAATATTAAAATGGATTTGAGGGAGGTGGGATATGATGATAGAGACTGGATTAATCTGGCACAGGATAGGGACCAATGGCGGGCTTATGCGAGGGCGGCAATGAACCTGCGGGTTCCTTAAAAGTCATTTGTAAGTAAGAACCAAAAATTAGTCTTTACGTCGATCCTTCTTTATGATCACTACAAGCTGGTGTGCCACTTTTTCATCATTTAATTAATATATGAGCTTTATTATTAGAAACAAAAATTATACAATCACATATTTTTAAGGTGCTGAAAATCAGTCAATATTTAATGTCCTCCTGTGATTATTACAAACTGGTCTGCCACACTTAGAACATCTTGTCTTCACTTCTCTGTCCTTTCCTCGAGAGCACAAATAACACCTAGAATATATTTCTAACTTGGTGGGTCTGAATTAGATCTCTTCGGAATTTCTGCCTCGTTTCATTACTAGGAATAATTCTCTCAAAGAAGTCAGGGGAAAATTAATGTCTAAACGTCGTTTCATGCATTTTTTTCTATTTATTTCTATTATTGTATTTGTATTCCTGATGTTGTAGAAGAGAAGGCCAGATGGCCTTAACTACGCGAGAATAAATAAATAAATATATAAATAAATAAATAAATAAATAAATAAATAAATAAATAAATAAATAAATAAATAAATAAATAAATAAATGAATGAATAATTGAATAAATAAATAAAATAAATAAATAAATAAATAAATAAATAAATAAATAAATAAATAAAAATAAATAATAAATAAATGTGAACAGAGACAAGTTGGGACGCCAGGTTCTTAAAAAATTCCGTTATTTTCAAATTTCGTGGTGATTTTGTTGACGTTGGCTATGTAGGACCAAAGCATTGAGAGCAGCTACATTAAGAATTCCAAAGAACATACAGACTGGTAAACGCCGCTTGTATCTACTGAAACATATAATCGGACATTCTTTCGACAGTGCGTTTATTTCAAACCATGAATGACATGGTTATATGCGACATTTGTCAATGGTTTCATTTGTAGATGAAAGAAACTCCTCATTTAAATCTGAAACACTTTGGCACCATTAAAATTAAACAATTTTTGATTTATTTGTTTCCTCATTTAAATCTGAAATTCTGTGCATTGTTGAGAGAAGTATTAGAGGAAGTGTTACAAATATGGAATATCATTTTGTTTTTCGTTTTGGAACCTTCATGTTTTGAATTCTGAAAGTAAAGTATCGTCCTGTTTATTGCTGAATGCCCCTGTGAATGGTACACGGAACTTCGAAGTTAGTAAGACGTTATAAAATGTTTGAAAAAATAATTTCCTCAAAATCTAACATAATATTTCCTTCATAAAAATTGAGGTACAAATGTGGAATACTGTTAACACGTTACAAGATTAACAAAATTGCAAAGTCAAAATGGCCACTACTAAGAAAAGCACAGAAAAAGCATTCAGCAACTTCATTAGAAAATGGAGGTACAAATATGGAATACTATGGACAAGTTACAAGATTAACAAAATTGCGAAGTCAAAATGGCCTCTAATAAGAAAAGCACAGAACAAGCATTCAGCAACTTCATTAGAAAAAGGAGGTACAAATATGGAATACTATGGACAAGTTACAAGATTAACAAAATTGGGAACTCAAAATGGCCTCTACTAAGAAAAGCACAGAACAAGCATTCAGCAACTTCATTAGAAAATGGAGGTACAAATATGGAATACTATGGACAACTTACAAGATTAACAAAATTTCGAAATCAAAATGGCCTCTACTAAGAAAAGCACAGAACAAGCATTCAGCAACTTCATTAGAAAACGGAGGTACAAATATGGAATACTATGGACAAGTTACAAGATTAACAAAATTGCGAAGTCAAAATGGCCTCTACTAAGAAAAGCACAGAACAAGCATTCAGCAACTTCATTAGAAAACGGAGGTACAAATATGGAATACTATGGACAAGTTACAAGATTAACAAAATTGCGAAGTCAAACTGACCTCTACTAAGAAAAGCACAGAACAAGCATTCAGCAACTTCATTTACAAATATGGAATACTATGGACAAGTTACAAGATTAACAAAATTGAGAAGTCAAAATGACCTCTACTAAGAAAAGCACAGAACAAGCATACAATTTATTAGAAAACAAGGTACAAAAGAATACTATGGATAAGTTGCAAGATTAACAAAATTGCGAAATCAAAATGGCCTCTACTAAGAAAAGCACAGAACAAGCATTCAGCAACTTCATTAGAAAATGGAGGTACAAATATGAAATACTATGGACAAGTTACAAGATTAACAAAATTGCGAAGTCAAAATGGCCTCTACTAAGAAAAGCACAGAACAAGCATTCAGCAACTTCTTTAGAAAATGGAGGTACAAATATGGAATACTATGGACAAGTTACAAGATTAACAAAATTGCGAAGTCAAAATGACCTCTACTAAGAAAAGCACAGAACAAGCATTCAGCAACTTTATTATAAAGTGTTTTTCCAACCGTAATACTATATCCAGATGAATCATCTCTCACGTCTTTTCTCGAACTTGTTTTATGGCTTCTTGCATTGCGTTTTCATTCCACTGTTTTCGTAGTTTGTAGAGAGGTGAGGTTTAATTCATGAATATTTTTACATCATCTCTCATAGGGTTAGAATAGATCTAAGTATCCAGAACTTTTTAATTAATATCTATAGATGGAGAGAATTTTTTTTTAAATACACAACTTCAAATTAAAATTTTTTAGTGATCACTGGATATTAAGTTTTATGTTTTATTTTTTAATTCTAAAATTATTAAGTTTATCACAAAATTTCTGAAGTTCGTCGTTAACCAAAGTATATAGAACATGCAGTAAACATTTCATGTTCCTAGCATCAAAATTGTAAAAGCCATTACACTTTTAACATGACGAATTGTACTGAAAAAAAGTGTGAGAGAACAACTTGTAAAGTCTGAATGGAATTCGAATAGGGTACAGTTATTTACATTTAAAAGTGACGTAATTTTTATGCTTCCAAGCTCTGTAGCCCACTGATACTTGCTCAACATATAAATAAGAGATTGATGTTTCATTTTCCACAGAGGAAAAAGATGCGATTTTTGACTGAAAATGATCAAAATAATTTCACCCGCCTCTTCTTTTAAGACTAATTACTTACTTCGCACCTAAGAGATGACACGCTAATTTTTGTTTACATTTACTATTTTCTAAAATTAATATATGACCTTACGTGAAACTAGATACGATATAAAATCACATTTTATTTATTTTTATTTTATTGCTAGTAAATTTCAAATGAATACAAGTTAATATAATATAATATAAACTAGCCCACTCCCGAATGAGTAAGACTCGTTCTCAGGAGGAAATTCCAATACAGACAAAAATAAAATTGAGAGTGAATAAATTAAAGATTAAAAAGTGTTAAATATCTTTAAACCAAAACTATAAACACAATACAATTTTTTTATTCTTTTTATTAATTTGGAGACGATTAGTGGTTAAAATAATATTATAATAAAATTTGTTTAATAAATAATCTAGGACCTTGACTCATGCTATGACAAAAATCTGCATTGGTTTTACATTTAGGTTCAGATAAACGCAGAAAATTCATATTTTTTCTTTTATATTTATGTATATACCTTCCACAGTTATTAAGATTTCTGTGAAAATATTTTAATAAAATAAAATAATAAATTTGTTTAATGTTGAAAACTTTGAAATCCATTTAGAATCTTGCGTACACTACTTTTAACACTTGAATATAAGTAATTGATTAACTAGCGGACTTACTCGTACACACACACTATTTGACTCCACTTTTCAACACCTTTCGACAATCAAACACACCCATATAACAGGCAGAGAAGTTCGAGACGACGCCGAGATCTAGTAGGCTCTGAGGATGGTGTGATGAAGCACCAAAACAGCTGCAAGCCGCACAGACTTACATAATTAACACGAGTATGTCCGCTAGTTAATCAATAACTTTGAAATGTTTAAACAACAGTTCAGTTGTGTAATCTTTTTGCTTTTTAAAACAAATAAACATCATACATAATAAAAATTATTACTCACAACTTATCAGAGATCCAGTTAAAACATTTTAGTGAACTTCTCTTGTGTTTCATTATTTCTTGCTGTACTCTGTCTACACATGAACCTATCACAATCTTAAGCATACTAAATTAATGAAGAATAATTGTTCCTGTATGTATGGCTTCTGACTTCAAAGAGGGCGTTTTCTTAAATGGAAATTATATAACAGTGAACTCTTCGACTTATATTTTCATGGACAAGGTAATTAAACGTCGGCAGTGTTACTTCCTTAGAGACCCCATCCTTATCTCTATTCGAGTGGAAATCAAACCGCAACAATGCGTGTGACAGTGAAAAGGGACACAGAGTCAAGGAAATTTGGTTCCTGTTTGACATGTCTTGTGTCTTGAGACGAGATTATAGTCTTACATACAGACCGTTTCGTAAGTCTCATTCATAAAATTATAATGTATACCATGTAATTATAAGAAAATATATATTAATGATCTAAACGCACAGCCTTTTAAGGCCCGATGCAGACTAGCGTCATAAAGACGCGCGTCCATTGGTTGACGCTGCGTCCCTGTGTCCACCCGTCCACACGTAGCGTCATAATGACGCATATTGTTCCGACTTTTGGAATCTTTCAGAGATCCATGATGGAAGTGTACAGACGAAAACGTGCTGTTTTTGCATATTTAGTTTACAAAAACTACTTGAAGCGCACAGAGAAGCGATTTTGGGAACATCCATTAGCTGCCAAACGATTCCTTCAAGGTACTTTTACGACAATGTTCACAGAGTTGAGAGATGATGATACAAAATTTTTCAGTTATTTCCGAATGAGTATTAAATCATTTGATGAACTGGCATGTAAGATAAGTGACGTGATCAAAAGTGAAGATACTGTGATGAGACTAGCAATCCCTCCCTTAGAAATGTAAATTTTAAGGCAAGTTCACTCATTCAAAGTATATTGATATTGAAAAATGAAATATGTTTAGTTTGGTATTATTAGGTTATATTTTCTAAGTTTTAAAAGTATAAAAGTGAACTTTAGGGAAGGCTTAAATAACTGACAAACAACTATATTGATTAGCTATCTAGCATTTGAATACATAATATATCACTGAAACTTTACAAAAATTAATACAATTACACTGCACTTACATGAACAACAATTAGGCCTAGGGAAACTGAAACAAGTCTAAATACTCGGTGGAGTCTCTAGTGAGTGTGCGGAAGTTGAAATGTTGCTCATCGCAGGAGAACATTGAACAGAGAGAGGATACTGCCAGGGTACACGTGGCTGGTTTTGGGAAGGAAAATGCTGCTCCTGAGGAATATTGTGCTGTGTATGGGTTGCGATATGAATAACAGACAGTCTTATTTTCTTGGCAAAGTCCAAAAGTCCACTCCTAAAATCCAATTTTTGTTCAACATTAAAAGTACTGACGATTGGAATCAGAGACTAAAAAAAAAGACCTATCATCGTTAGGCTTAGGAGCAGGAACATTAGGGATTGGAGTCTTCATGAAAGATATCATAGTATCCTCCAAATCTCTTTGTCGCTTTGCTGGACGCTCAGAGAGGAAAGGTGGGTTAGCTGAGGCATTCCTCACTTGAAACATCCCACACTTCTGGGAATTTTTTAATCGCTTCAATAAATAATTCTACGTCGATTTTGCTGTCCATACTATAGCCGATAGACGCATGTGTGAATTGAACAACAGTCAACAATGAAGTGCCAGAACGCAGCAGCCAGCGGTGACGCTGCGTTCTGGCAGAACACGCAACTAGAAAATTAACGCTGCGTCACCGCCGTCTATCTTTACCTGACGCTGCATCCCGGGGACCACGTGTGTATTGGTCACTTTAGAACAATGTACTTCTAAACCGCGCATCAATGGGACGCTGCGTCACAGCGTCCTTTTAACGCTAGTCTGCATCGGGCCTAATACAGCGACCCAAAGAGATGATGTAACAAAGAAACTGCTATTTTTTAATGTTTTATTATAAGAGGCGAGTAAAAGGTATGGAACAATGCTTGTAACATCCTTATTTCTAATTTTATGAAGAAACTGATAGATAGATAATTTGTATAAACAAAAGCCGCCCTAAATAAGGGTTCGATAGATCGGCCTACTAATCAATTCATAAAGAATAATAAGTAAACAAAACAATTTTGTGACACTTGGAAAGAAAAAGAAAAACATTAAGATAAGAAAACGTAGGAAATCATTTACAATAAAAATTTTGTTGGGTACAAATGATTACTAATTATAGCTAAGGATGATTTTAACACGTGAGATCCTATGGCATCAATCGTTGCATCAGAAATTTTGTATTGTTTAAGTTGATTTAAAGTTTCACGTGGGATCGTGCCACGGGCACCGAACATGAGCCCAAAAACTGTCCAATATGTAATGTGGTATTGTGCTCCAAGATACTGACAACAAGGCTCATATATGACTTGTTTTTCACGACACACCTCTTGTGGATGTTGCTCATGCATCTCAAAACGGATTGTGGGATCAAGAATGACACCCTTATCCTTCTGCCGATCAATTATGATGATATCAGCCCGTCTAGTAGAGCCATCAGAAGAGACGCAACCAACCTCCTCATAAACCTCATAGGAAGCATTCTGACGGATTGAAGCTGCGATGAGAGAACGAACCATATTATGTCTGTTGATTCGGGGCAATTCTCCATGATGGCAGAAACCCAAGACGTGAGGAAGCGTTTCTTGTTCGTCGCATCTTCTGCAACGGGTTGAGTCAAGAGTTCTACCAGGGAGAGTACGTACAGGTATTGTATTACAGTTCATCTTAATGGCTTGCGTCCACTGACTGCTCGAAAGTCCCTTTTTGGTTGAGATCCACGAATTACCTTTCTTCCAATGAGAATAGAAAACAACTCCCAAACCTTTACTTTTCAATTTGCTCCATTGATGAAAAGAATCTTCACGCAATGCTTTTCTTAGTTTTTGAGAAGAAAAACTAAAGTTGTAGGGTATCAAAGAATGAATATTCTGAACATGTTTTCAAATACTATACTTATCATTTATAAAGGCTGTGCCAATGAGTCTGTTTTTTTAATGGCACCATGTACTTACTTCCCCATTTTTGGATTCTTCAACTCTCAGTACGTACAATTTTTTTTTGTTGTCATTTATAAACTATTGTTTTGATGACTATGTACTGTATATGTACTGAATAAAGGGAAATTGTAATGCTTCAGTAGACCAATTTGAGGAGGCTTTGGATTAAACAATTGCAGACAAAGTTTAATAAAAACAAGTGAATAAAGCTAATAAAAACAATTGAATAACAATGAATAAACATTAAACAATTTCAAAGACAGATTTATGCATTGTTTGGTAATAAATGGGGTCCATTTTGAGCACCTTTTGTAAACTGAAATCACATATGATATAACACAACAATGCTAATTTGGGTTTTAATGGGTTTTCTTGCTCTAAAATCCATGTATTGCATTGCTATCGCAGTTAAATTTCGATGGTGCATATCCTACTGTACAAAGTGTCTTTTTAAATTATAAATTTAAATAATATTAATATTTTATTCAATTGTTTTTATTAGCTTTATTCACTTGTTTCTATTAGCTTTTGTCTGCAATTGTTTAATGTAAAGTCTCCTTTCATTGGTGTACTGAAGCATTCACATTTCCCTTTGTTTAGTACTAGACATCGGATTTTTAGGCACTAAAAATTGCAGTTTTAGGCGCCTAAAATAAGCTCAAAATTTGTAAAATTAGGCTCTATTTTAATGAAAATAGGCATTTTAGGCACATCAAGGTATCATACTTATTTCTTTCACTGAAATTTTTAGTTATACACTAAAATACGCACAAAAAAGTATGTTTAAACATTAAAAAAGAATACTATATTATATTTATAAACAGAGCTGCACAAATTTAATATATTGAAACTAATGAAATAATGATTATTGATATCAAGATTACTCATTTTAAGTTATTGAAATTCAGTTCCATGCTCAGACTTTATTATAATTATCTGCACAGTACACCACAGTTAACCTTTGCCTTTTGTCACTGAGAATCATTTTGAAAGCAGAAAAACTTCTTTCAACCGAAACTGATGTGAGAGGCGCAAATTTTAAATTAGGTACAATAGAAACATCAATACTTACTGGAACATTTACACTTTCCCCGATATCACTCTTGATACTTTTTCCAACAATGAAAATCCTACATTCTTATTTAATACGTTGTCCCACTTATTTTTAACTTTTTCCCAGTTTCGCCCAAAGCTGAATGTATGTTCACTTGAGCTTCCTTTACTATTGCTATTTGGCTACAAAGAGATTGTTTTTCACGTTCTAATTGTTCAATGCTTGCAGGTATGAAAGAAAAGTTTGATGTTATGTAGGCAATATCGTTTTTCACTCGTGAGTCATTCAGACAATCTTTGACTGCTTTCACACACGCTGCACTATCAGTTTCAGGTAATTTATCAATAACTGTGACCACTTCTTTAAAATACTTAGAATAATACACCACTGACTGAATCCAGGTTCCCCATCGTGTAACAACCGGCTGAGGTGGGAGTGGGATATCTGGAAAGTTCTCTCTGAATATTGAAATCCTGGATGGGGCTTTACAAAAACATTTTTGTATTAGAAATAAACGAATTGACAAGAGGAAATTCATTCCGGATTGTTTCAGAAACCCTGTGAAGGCCATGTGCTAGACAGGTTACATGCGTGAGGTTAGGATAAAATGTTTTAAGAAGTGGAGCTGCAGCAACCATGTATGAGGCAGCATCAGTACAAAACAACAGAACTTTAGAATCGTCTATATTACCTGAGTATAAAGACTGTAGGCCTTTATTTACAAAATAAGCAATGGCTTGGCTATTCACATTCGAAAGTTCCTTAACACATACGAGGTGTGGAATCGAAGGTCCATCAGGACTAAGTTTTCCTACTCCCATATTTGCTATATACCTATTCATAGGATCTGACGTTTCATCCACAGAGACCCATATGTAAGAATCACCTATATCCTCCCGAATGGAAGCTAAAGTTTCATTGTATATTCTGTCTAAGTAATTTTTTCTTAGGGTCGACTCAGATGGGATATTTTGTTTGCAGTATTTTTGTAAAAACTGTCTTAAAACCGGATTTTCAATTGCATTCCATGGAATGTTAGCAGCGACAAACGCTCTGGTTAAATCAGCATAGAAATTGCTGCTGAGATTGGATGAAGTAGGCTGTGTTAGTAAAGTTTGTTGCAGTTGATTTTTCTGCTGAGCTTTAGCCTTATGAGCCGCTCCTTGCACATGCTGCTTTAGGTGGCACTTCTTTTCTTGCGAAATCTAAAAATGTAAAGTAAACTGAATTAAAATAAAATCCTAATTGTTGTATTGCCGTATTTCTATTACAAAGTTAGTGGGTTCGAACAATCAAAATTTTAATGACCTGCAAATACTTTAACTGTCGGAATTTAAAAGGTTAAAGTGTAGTGGTCTTAAAAAGAATTATACCTCAGGATAGCTCAGTCAATGTATAAATATTATAGGCCTACTCATTAAAATTAATAGAATTTATATATTTCAACTATTGTTACATACCTGTTTGCTACAAATCTTGCAGAATATTATTTTTCCATCATAAGTGAATTCTGAATATTCTGTTAGCCATTGCCGGATCAATGTAGATTTTGCACTTATATTTTTCGGCATTATCGCGTTAAACTTCACAGGAAAACGTCCTACCGCTCAAAACTTCTCAACACAAATAAGGTGAGGGAAAGAGCAACTGTTAACGAGCATTCAAATGAACCGTTGTTATTGAGATTCAATTGGACAAAAATACAAAGTTCCACTTATTGTTGCATTTCCTGGTAGTGTTAACACTAGGAGGGCCATTCTTTTAAATATTTTGTAACGGTTTACCCTACTAATTCGCAGTTTTACGACTGTTCATAAATATTTCAAAAACACTCTTTCTCCAAAAATTGTGATTTTATGACACTCTGAAGGGCAGTACAGCTAATCGGTTTCAGACCGAAAACAGTCATTTTTATAGTATAGTATATCTCTGAATCGGTAGCAGCACATGTTGTGATTGTTGCCTGCTTCAAAACTAAGGTTGGTTCTTTGTCGGCATTTATGCCTCCAAACATGTTAAATTCGGTGAAATCTATTGCGAGTGTCGTGAGATTCAAAACATTTTGTTTCCTTTATCAATGGTTTCATGGCCGGTGTGAAGCAAACTTTCCACTTTTTAAATGCCTTAAATTTCGCAGTGAATGCATGTATAAATTATAAAAAGTAAGAGTAAAATGCGAAACTTTACAGTGAGTTAGGCATTTTTAGGCGAATATTAACAAATTAGGCTCTAATAACCGTTTTAGGGCATTTTAGGGCACTATAAAACTCTTTGAATACCTTTCAATTTCCATGAAACACAAATATTAATAATTATTTTTACTTTTCTCCTAAAGAAACAAAATAGGCATTTGTCCTAGAATCCGATGTCTGTTTAGTACACATACATTGCTACCAAAAGAGGTAATTTTTAAAAAACAATAGTTAATAAAAGGCAAAAAAAGTATGATTTTGTACGTGCTGATACCTGAAGAATCCAAAAATGGGAAAATTATTATATTATACTGATTGTATCATATCATATCATATCATATCATATCGTATCATATCATATCATATCATATCATATCATATCATATCATATCATATCATATCATATCATATCATATCATATCATATATCATATATCATATCATATATCATATCTATTATTATATATTATATTATATTATTATATTATATTATATTGAAATGGATTATTTGAGACGAAGTGCTAGAGTCTTCCGCTTGGACCACATTAAAAATGAAGAAACTAGGCACAGAATAGATGCTGAAGATACAGTGTTAAATAGAATAGAAAATAAGAGTTTGAAGTGGTTTGGGCATCTGATGAGAATGGGCGAAGATACAGTAGATGGCCTAAACAAATTTACCAGTGGAAACATCCAGGATGAAGAGGAAGAGGTAGACCAAAAAGAACTTGGGACAACGAAGTAATGGACGTCATGCACAAGAGGGGGTTGAGGACTGAAGACGCACAAGACAGAAGGCTTTGGAGGATTGGCACAGGAAGACGGCAGTAGCTGTGGAATCCTGAATATATAGGCTACTATCTTATATTATGTTATATATTATACTATATTATAAAACAAACCATATTCTATTATCTTTGTACTGCCTTTATTTCTCTGTCCCGCTCACCTAATCCTCAATTTCTCTCTTTTTGTGTTACTTTTTTTGTAGGGAACTTCGTATAAAGTTATACGCTATGTAACATTTTCGCAAATAATATATTTGTATTTCAAACACATTTGAAAGTAACTATATAAAGTATGAATATTTGGTAATCAACAGTCATAGAAAGCTTCGAAATGGCACCCTCTCATGCTGCTGTTTCTGATAGAGTCGCCCATTTTTTTCTATAAAGCCAATTCAATTGTGATCAAATGTTTCTTTGCGGTTAAAATTTTAAACAAAGAATCCACGCATGAGATGCAGTGTAGGGGAGTATTCTATCCCGTTCAGTAATCTTGAAATATTATATTTCAACCTTTGAAATATAATTACTGTTGTCACAGCCCTTTTCCTTCATCGACCATTTTGTTATTCTTCCAGTAGGCCTATCAAAAATGAATAAAAATAACGCTATCCTTAAGTGGGCGTCATCTTTGACAATATGTCGCTAACCAACCGTGGGATGACAGATAGTATTTGCATACGAGTATAAAATGATATAAAACTCTAATTATAGTGGTAATACATGCGACATTTCCTTAAGAAATGTTATACCTATGTGGGTAATTTAATGTCCTGTAAAAAAAAAAATATACAGATTAGACTTCTGTTTCCGGTATGGGACAGAGAATCCCACTATGTCATTTGTGTACCACAAACAATAAGTTTGGCTTTATCGGACACCAGGTGAATCAATTCTCTTGTCACAGTACCGTGAGAAATTTCTTATTACAATGCACATGACATGACATTTCATCAGCGTCACCCGCCACAGGCTGAATTTTGCGGCCGAATTCATTTTTTGAGGATTGTGTATCAACACTGAGCATCCACAAAGAGGGCCCATTCATTTACTCAACACAGAACCAAACCATCAATTCTCCTGCATTACGGTTTGGACTATTTAATCTGTTACAGTCGCATACTATTCGAACCATTCTTTGGTCTACCTAGGTTTCCTCTGCCTTTAGGTCGGTATTACATTATCAGAATTCTTTCACAAGCAATATTATAATAGTACATTATGCAACGAGCCTATAATGATAGTAATTAAGAAGCGAGTATGGATGTTTATGAAACGAGCGTAAGCGAGTTTCATAATTTTTATACGAGCTTCTTAATTACCATTATAGGCGAGTTTCGTACGACTTTTTATGCTCGATCATATTTCTAACTTGAAATTATTCAGATGTATACATTTTATTTGTATCTGACAAGATCGGAAGTGACTTTGTTCTAGGTCGTGAATTGTGAGATGTGCGCAGACGCGAAAGTACTGATTTTTTCCGAGGAACAATAATGTCATTGACCTTGATGTAAGCCCGTTAAACTTGATATAACCTTGATTATTGAATTCGACATTGAAAAACGATATGACAAATTGAATTTATTTTAATATTATTTACAATTAACGCTAATTATTATAGTAACAGAACATAACCTTCTGCGACAGTATTGGATTTCCAGCCTCCGTGACTTTTCGCTAATTCTCTTTCGATTGCATATCCGAGAATAATCGATACTTGCGGTTTTATAACGGTACAAAGCTGACTTGTCATTGGCTGAACACCTGTAGGGGAGAGTCGGGTAGTATCGGACATCGGGTAGTATCGGACAGTGCGTCTCTTTCATCTACCACCATATAGTAGTACCTGAATAACATGGTTACGTTTCTCTATGCGGCATCATAGAAACATAACCATGTCAATCAGGTACTAGCATTGTGTGGTAGATGAAAGAAACTAACTGTCCGATATTACCCGATGTCCGATACTACCCGACTCTCCCCTAAGCTGAGTTGTCATTGGCTGAACACCTGTATTTTAATGAGTAGGTGTACTTTAATGACATGCATTAAAGGACTGCTACCAGGTGTATAATTACTACATTTCGGCATGGTCGAGCATAAAATAGTTTATCAAACATCTGTAATAAAAGGTAGGATTTCGAGTATATTGCATTGAAATATTTGTTATTAATAGCAGTGATGTCAAAGCAAGCTCATTTTTTTGACCTTGACGTCGTGCGCGGGCAGCAAGCGCTAAGTATGGAAAGAGGAAGGGTTGTGTATATGAATAAGCAACCTGTTGGATTAAGAAAACACTGGTGCACAAACTTCAAACGGAACGTGAAATTTTATGTCGTTATTTTTATATGGCTTCTTTCTGTTTAATATTATCTATATTGTCTGTAAAACAAAAGTACTAACACTGATTTCTTAATATTGCATTTGTGTTTTAAATCTTCATAACATAATAGAGAGTTAAGAAGGAATATTCACTTCAATTCCATAGTAGTATAATATTATACTGTATTAAGTGGATGAAACACATCATTCATAAAGAAAGTGATATTCCAAAGAAAGAGATTGAGTATGACATGATAAGTTGGAATTTATATTGATGGTATCTTTAGCCTTACAAAAGTAATCAATAAACTAATCAAAACAATATTACAGTACAAAGAAAAGTTACCTAGGTACTGTATCTGTTTTAAGTGTAACTAATATTACATAACAAAACTCTTATCGCATTATGGTTTTAAGGTGATATTTGTGAGCAACTTCCTATCATCAGAATATTAAATTATTTTCTCCAAATGTGCTGAAGCTATACAGCTGACACCTTTAAAACACCTGGGCACGTATCTTTTGTTTATGATGTAACAGTAGTTGCTTTGTTAATTAAATTCCTTACAAACAATTTCCATGCGAATATTTTCAAAATTTTCAATACACTATCTTCAGTAATACATATATGCAGTATATTAGATTTACGAAAACATTCTGTAAGGCTACTAAATAAATAGGCCTATACCTGAAAATTTCACTTTTCTATACGGAAAGTTGAGAAAATATTTCTTTTGAATAAAAAAAAATTAACCTTGTTAAAAATAAGCATTAAAATTAAAACTTACATTCTTATAATGCACTTATACTTCTCAGACAAATCTAAAATTTAACATGGATGTAGTTTTAATAAGTTCTCTTTCCTTTATCTATTGAATCAGTGCTGGCCATCCCTGAATATAGCTCGACCAAGCGGCATATACCTACCACCTCTTTCGTCTGTCTCTTTCCTTTCCGTTGTAAAGCGCTCAGGCTCTCCTGGGCTCTAAAGCGCGCGCTTGCTCCTGTGGTTATCAATTGACATGCCTGTTAATAGAAAAAATTCACTCTGGCGCCGAGGATTAAACCCGGGACCCCAGTTCTAACCACTGAGCTACGCACCGCGCACCGGATAAAGGAGAAAGATTCGATCCGGTGCTGTCGATTAAATCTCGGCGTGGTTAGAGCACCTAGAACTAGGAGTCCCGGATTCGATCCTCGGCGCTGGAGCGAATATTTCTCCATTAATAATAAATGGTAACCATAACAGATAATTCTGTACTATCAAAAATTAATTAATCTTTACATAAAATATTTTATCACCCTTCTGAGTGAGACAGAAATGTCACCTTTCAAACAACAGTTTGTAAATGCCTATAGCTTGATGATTTAGTAGGTACTTGTTTCTTACAGGGAGGAACTAAAATGCATGTTTCTCACATTTCCTCTTATTTGGTCCTAATTCAGTAAAGCGAAACAGTGCTTGCAGTACTGTTGTGTCGTTCATTTCACTCAGTTCTCTAGTTTTAGTACTTACAGTATAAAGTGCAAGTGAGTTTGTCTACTGCTTTTAACGAACTAAAATGGTCCCTCTATCTTCAACCCTAACGATAAAAATAAAATCATGGATTGCGATGGACGAAGCTTTCATTACAGATGGAAAAATAGTAATGTGTCAAGTGTGCAGTAAAAACGTCGAGTGCTCTATGAAATCACAAGTGGAAAGTCTTACCTATCCTATACCCTGCCAGATACTGATATTAAATATTTTCATGATTTTACATATTTTGGTACATATTCAGCTTATTTTTCTTACATAAATATGTACATGTTTTACACCTTGATATTATATAAAAATCCGGTCCCTAGTTATAAAATAATGTTTGCAAAGGAAGATCTGACAGAATGGCACACTATTCCTTATTCCTAAATATTAAATCCAAATAAAATATTTTAGAAATATTCATAAGTATATTAACTTTAAATTAAATAACCACACAACGGAAATTCTCGTCAACTGCGTTCAGATCAGTTCTCTATAATTAGGCTATGCTTTTTGTGTCTGGAAGTATTTTATTTATACACAAAGCAACATTTGGAAAATGTGTCCTCAATTTAATTTATTAGCCCTCTTTCTTAAGTACTACTATCGATTTCGTATTTCCTTCTCAATTTGGCGTCCATCTAAATTATATAATACCAAAGTTCCTACTGCCCCCTCCATGATCTCCATGGTCCACCTAATTTTTTTCTCAGAAATTAATGGCTGATGTTCCTATCCAAGCATGAGGCCACAAATTACAATCCCATACGAGTATAAAACATTTATGTGCAATAAGCTGTAATTATAGAGGTAAAGCACATGACGTTGCTACAGAAATGTTGTACCTGTAAAGATAATTTAATGTTTTATGATAAAAATACAGGTTAGACTTGCAGTTTCCTGTATGGGTCAGTGAATGTCCCCAAAATATCAAATATAAATACATTTGAGTCAATGTATCTTCTCTTTTTGGAAGGAGCCGACGATTCATGTTAATAACTGAATATTGTTTAAGGGGTTAGGTACAGCTTACAGCAGTAAAAGTTTGGAAATATTCAACATTTTTTTCCTCCATTACTGTGTCTTGTACACTAATGAACATTAGTATGTGTGAAACACTGTCCTCCCCAGTCAATATTATAAATTGCCAATCAATAGCTTCAAAACTAGATTTTACAATTGGTTATTAAATAAACCTTATTATTCTGTTGCTGAGTTTTTCAACACAAATTTGGATGAAATTGCATTTAAATAAATAAATTTAATTGTACTTTAGTTAGTTTTCTTTAATCTAAAAGTCTCAAATTACTTCAGGTTTTCATTGTATTATTTAAATTTTACTGTTTCTTTTATTACCGTAGTGTTTTTTTAAATGTATTTATATGTTTTTCAATCTATTCTGACGAAGCCTAAAACTGTATGTCTAATGGCCAAATAAATTGAATTGAATTTAATATATGAAAAAAAAATATTTTTACGATTTTTTGTAATTATTTACATTTTATTTTTCAAAATTCAGTTTACTGTGCAGTGATGAAGAGTTTCCCACATAACTAAAAAACTATCCAATATTCTGTGATGAAATTTTTTGTGTGTATTTATGCATGTCATATCTACAATGCCATGCAAGATCACTTCTCTACCATTGATAGATTGTCTGATAAAATAAATTCATTAAAAAATGTCAAATAAGTATTTTCTTCTAAACAAAATAAAAAAAAAAAACATATTTATTAAGAATGAGCTGAAAGAGCATGATATTGTTATGACTTTCAATAATGTAAAAGAGAGAGATGTTTTTTCCTTTGTTACCTTTATCTCTCTTCAGGGACTGGGCCCTTTGATCTGTTCTGTCTTTCTTGTGACGATTAAGAATCAACGCTATACATTTACTTTTGCTGTGTCTTACGAAATAGAACGCTCAGTAAACTCTACGATTATAAACTAAATATCTATTTAAGAAAGGATGTACAGGAAAACCCCTATTTCATACGAATGAAATTTATAGAAAAAATAAAATATATACGTACCCTCCTCAGTCCTGAGACATTTTTTTTTATATTTTTAATAAAGTTCAGATCGCTCGTTTTCATATCTCTCTCGCTATCATAATATTAATACTCGATCACAACGCGATAACACGCTAGAAATTCCACTTCACACATCATCTCTGTATTCCTCATCTTTCACTGTTGCTACCTCTCGTCACTGGAACTCTCTGCCGCCTGAAGTCAAGGGCTGCCGAACATTGAAATCTTTCAAATCCAAGTTAGAAAATTATCTTATGACGAGTTGCCAAACTAACTTACTATTATGACAAGTGTTGTATTGCATGTTTCCACGTATTCACAATTTTTTTTATGTTCTAGTGATATTTAACTTATTTTATATTTTGTTTTCATATTTGCCAGTTAAATAAATCATTATTATTATTATTATTATTATTATTCCAATTCAAACTATAATGATATATCCATAATGTGATAAATTGAGCTATATGTAATCATAATTTTTCTTACTGTGTGTACTTAAAAATATTGTATTCATTGTACTACTACTACTACTACTACTACTTTAAAACTACTACTACCACCACCACCACCACCACCACCACCACCACCACCACCACCACCACCACCACCACCACCACCACCACCACCACCACCACCACTAACTATTACTACTACTACCACCACCACCACCACCACCACTACCACTTACCACTACCATTACCACTACTTTTACCACTATTACTTACTACCACCACTACCACTACCACCACTACCACTACCACCACTACCATTACCACCACCACCACCACCACCACCACCACTACCACTACCACTACCACTACTATTCTTATTTTTATCATTATTATTATTATTATTATTATTATTATTATTGTCAATAATTGTCTTATTTTTATACTTTGTATGTCTCATTTATTTTGACCTGCTGTTCACATTTTATTATGCATTTTTCTTTCTTTCTGTATGTTATATATTAGGCCTATGTATGATGTCTTCTTACTTCTTGATTACATTTTATTATTATTATTATTATTATTATTATTATTATTATTATTATTATTATTATTATCTTATTCAGTTTTGTGTGTAAAATTGTAGTGTTTTTTGTAACGCAGTTTTACTCCTGGTTGAGTGTTAGAGAAGGCCGTATGGCCTTAACTCTGCCAGGTTAAATAAATTATTATTATTATTATTATTATTATTATTATTATTATTATTATTATTATTATTATTATTATTATTATTATAATTCTACAATTCAAATAAGTCACTGAAATGGGGAAAAATGCTGAAAAATTTTGCAAGTCCCAAGAGATGTCAGAAGCTGAACAATCACAGAGAAGAAGTGTTCAATAACGATTGCACCTACTGACAAATTTAAAATTAAATGGATGTATGAAGTATAGTAGATAATACTCAAGGACCCAGAAGGATACAAAACATGAAGAGTGAAGTAATTTATTTCTCATAATATATTTTTATCCTTTTAAATAAATGCCTTGCTAGTCGTTAAATAATTTTTTATTCTATTCTTGCTTCAATTTATTTTTTAAGTAATGCTTAAATTTAATAACATTTGCATTTCGAGTCCACATCTGTGGAGTAACAATTAGCGCGTCTAGTCGCGAAACCAGGTGGCCCGGGTTCGATTCCCGATCGGAGCAAGTTACCTGGTTGAGGTTTTTTCCGGGGTTTTCCCTCAACCTAATATGAGCAAATGCTGGGTAACTTTCGGTGTTGGACCCCGGACTCATTTCATCGGGATTATCACCTTCATCTCATTCAGACGCTAAATAACCTAAGCTTGATAAAGCGACGTAAAATAACCTACTACAATATAAAAATTACATTTCGAGAAAATTAATATCACTTTATTATCATACATGTTCGCGTTTCGCAAAAATTCAGTTCCATTACACTGTTGAAATTGAATGACTGTTTACGGTTTATTTTCTTGAACTACTATTCAGTATAGCTACATAATATAATAGTTATTTATTCAACAAACGGATAATCTTGATGATTATGGCATGGGTCAATGTCTGTTGCAGGAACGATAGTAACTGTGACAATTTTCACGAGTGTCATAATAAGATTATCCACGAGTTAAATACAACACTTTATGGCATCTTAGCATTACAAATTGTAGGACATAAATTATGAAATAAATTTGGCATCCATAGCTGACAAAGTCTTCATATGTTCGTATCGATTAGTTGCGTCTGGCATTGACAATGAATAAAGACAAATGGATAATCTTGCAGGTTATGTTAAAAATGTTCATTTATTTTGATAATATAGTTTCTCTGAACCACAAAACTGTTTTATGTGAGGTTACAAAAGTGATACAAAACTTTTTAAAGATTGGAAATAAATGATACATTACCTTCTGTCCTGCATTTCATTTCTTGTTACGTCGCGCGTACAAGCGGTAAGCAAGATAGCAACCGTTCCGGTATTACGTCATAGCGAATACGTCATTGCTTTTATTGGCACGCGTGCTATAATAAGCCGTTTATGCACGATATTGGATGTAGTAACAACCTGTTTATGATGCTAGGATGGCATAAAATCGGCGGGATTAGCGAAATTTAATTCATTTTGCCAAAACAAATTAATATTTTTACCCCACATTTCCGATTACTATTATTATTATTATTATTATTATTATTATTATTATTATTATTATTTTCATGTTACACTTCTATCCTGCTTTTCCTAAAGCTATTGCGTTGGTCATTGGTAACCAACGAATCAACTCTTTCGAAAGTGTTAATATTTGTACAATGAATTTCTCGATCGAGGAAGTCGTTATCACTAGAATATTACAACCCAGTAATGAAGGATATCTACCAAACCATGTGTGAGAAATTTAACGAGGGTATTGTGTTATTCTGCGAGAGAAAACAACAGCTTCTGCTATTCTGTCGATTGACTTTGTCGAAGAATTCATTGTAACTTGAGTCATTTCTATTGCTCCTCTTTTACACGTTCTGTAATAGATTGATGGATGGATGGATGAATGCATGGATAGATAGATAGATAGATAGATAGATAGATAGATAGATAGATAGATAGATAGATAGATAGATAGATAGATAGATAGATAGATAGATAGATAGATAGATAGATAGATAGATAGATAGATAGATAGATAGATAGATAGATAGATAGATAGATAGATAGATAGATAGATAGATAGATAGATAGATAGATAGATAGATAGATAGATAGATAGATAGATAGATAGATAGATAGATAGATAGATAGATAGATAGATAGATAGATAGATAGATAGATAGATAGATAGATAGATAGATAGATAGATAGATAGATAGATAGATAGATAGATAGATAGATAGATAGATAGATAGATAGATAGATAGATAGATAGATAGATAGATAGATAGATAGATAGATAGATAGATAGATAGATAGATAGATAGATAGATAGATAGATAGATAGATAGATAGATAGATAGATAGATAGATAGATAGATAGATAGATAGATAGATAGATAGATAGATAGATAGATAGATAGATAGATAGATAGATAGATAGATAGATAGATAGATAGATAGATAGATAGATAGATAGATAGATAGATAGATAGATAGATAGATAGATAGATAGATAGATAGATAGATAGATAGATAGATAGATAGATAGATAGATAGATAGATAGATAGATAGATAGATAGATAGATAGATAGATAGATAGATAGATAGATAGATAGATAGATAGATAGATAGATAGATAGATAGATAGATAGATAGATAGATAGATAGATAGATAGATAGATAGATAGATAGATAGATAGAAATAAATGAATTTGTAAATAAATAAATAAGTACATAAGTGAGTAAATAAGTAAATACATAAACATGTAAATAAATAAGTAAATAAATAAATAAATAAATAAGTAAATAAGTAAATATTAAAAAAAAAAATAAAATTAATTTAATTTTGTTGTGGTGGAAGTAATACTGAATGGTTCTTACAATTCTTCTATAAATATCAATGAGACCGCGAATGAGAGCGATGTTACGATCTCAAACAGCATTATGTATGATCATCATTTCTTGAATGTCGGTGGTTTACCTAGACAAGCCCATGCCATTATCTCGAGCGAGCTGGTGACCTATAACTCCATTCTCAGAGTCAAGATTTCACGTGCATGTTACTTGGCCTTCCGAATCCGCCTGGAATAGACGTTGAGTAATCTACCGGTACGTCCATTGAGAAGAATGAAGGTCGAAGATATCCAAAAATTTAAAGGATATCTGCTGTTGTCTAAAAACGATCTATTAGGTAAAACTGCATTCAGTAGAAATGGGAGTCAGAGTCGATGTTGAAGACGGTAGTCGGAGTCGAAATCAAAATTAAAATCAGAATCGAGTCTGAGTCGAGTCGATACCTGTATCGGAGCCGGAGTAAAACTTGGAGTCGGAATTAAGGCCTCCCCACACCGACGCGAATTATTCGCAGCGGTGGAGAATGTTTCGCTTCGCTAAGTTGCCTCAGTATACGTACATTGCGGTATATGAGTGTGCACACATCGATGAGAAAGTATCGCTGAGCGTCTACGAAACTGTAGCGCTGAAATTTAGATTCTCCGCCTGCGCGGTTTTTTTCGCTGCCGCCGCGAAATTTATGATGACGTTCTATGAGAATTTGAAATTGTAAGGAAACATATAGGATTATACGGTTTAATGTACTATGAGGATTAGAAGTACGCAAGGAAAAAGGACAATGTGGGATACAATTCAATTGGATTTAAAAGAAACTGGTAAGTTACATTTTTAACATAACTTATCTTAAGAGAAAAATTCTAGCCTACATACGGCCTGTCTATAAGCAATAATTTCATATTAGCATCTTTGTTGTCTTTTTAGCAGTCCTACAGAATATCATAGCATTGTTTAGTATAGAAATGTTACTAGAGAACCTACTATATGAAATTTGAGTCACTTAACGTCTTAATAAGGTTTAATATAATATTCCATGCTGAATCTTTCGTACACTACTTTTAACACTTGAATATAAATAATTGATTAAATGGCGATCTTACTCGTGTTAATCACGTAAGCATGTGTGGCTTACAGCTGTTTCGGTGCTACTTGACACCATCCTCAGGGCCTACTAGTTCTCGGCGCTATCTCAACTTCACACGAACGCACCCACACAACAGGCAGCGAAGTTAAGATAGCGCCGAGATCTAGTAGGCTCTGAGGATGGTGTCAAGTAGCACCGAAATAGCTGTAAGCCACACATGCTTACATAATTAACACGAGTGAGATCGCCATTTAATCAATTATTAATATATGTCTATGTCGACAGAATAAGAAACGAAGCTGTGTTGGAAAGAGCGGGAGAAGAAGAATAATGGTGAAACTGATGAGAAAGAGAAAAAGGAATTGGCTGGGTCACTGGCTGAGAAGAAACTGTCTACTGAAGGGTGCACTGGAAGGAATGGTGAACGGGAGAAGAGTTCGGGGCAGAAGATATCAATAGGCCTAATAGACGACATTAACATACGTATAGGGATCACATGCGGCACTAAGAGGAAAGCAGAAAATAGGAAAGGCTGGAGAATGCTAGGTTTGCAGTGAAGGACCTGTCCTTGGGCAGAACACTATGGATGAATGAACGAAGAGCTCTCTCTAAATCTGCATCTCCAGATGTGCCGCTCTTTATGAATGGACTCATGTTGACACAATTTTTTTTATGTTTTACACGAAGTCCTATCGCTACAAGTCGATAATGAGATAGGTATGTGTGAGAAGACCGAATTTTTAAAAAGGGGGGGTAAGTTTTACGGTACTTATTTATTTCCTTTTGCGACACCTTCTAGTTTTGAACATAGTTTAATTTTGCCATTTTCAGCTGAACTTTTGGGACGTTTGTTATAGCAGAGTCGAAGTGTTGAGATTAGAAATGCTAACAGACGTTCATTTCACATTTTGTTTCCTACATTACTTATTTAGGCTATGGCTTTTAGAGAACTCGGAAGTTCATTGCCGCCCTCACATAAGCCCACCATCGGTCCCTATCCTGAACAAGATTAATTCAGTTTCTACCATCGTATACCACCACCCTCAAATCCAATTTAATATTATCCTCCCACCTACGTCTCGGTCTACCCAAAGATCTTTTTCTCTCCGGCCCCAACTAACACTCTATATGCATTTCTGGATTCTCCCATACGTGCTACATGCTCCTCCCATCTCAAACGTCTGGATTTAATGTTCCTAATTATGTCAGGTGAAGAATATAATGCGTACAGCTCTGCGTTGTGTAACTTTCCACATTCTCCTGTAACTTCATCCCTCTTAGCCCCGGATATTTTTCTAAGCGCCTTATTCTCAAACACCCTTAATCTTTGTTCCTCTCTCAAAGTGAGAGTCCAAGTTTTACAACCATACAGAACAACCGGTAATATAACTGTTTTATAAATTGTAACTTTCAGTTTTTTTGAGAACAGACTGGATGACAAAAGCTTCTCAACCCCGAATAATAACAGGCATTTCCCATATTTATTCTGCGATAAATTTTCTCAAGAGTGTTATTTATATTTGTTATTGTTGTTCCAAAATATTTGAATTTTTCCACCTCTTCAAAGGATAAATTTCCAATTTTCATATTTCCATTTCGTACTAGGTTCTGGTCACGAGACATAATCATATACTTTGTCTTTTCGCGATCTACTTCCAAGCCTATCCCCTTATTTGCTTCAAGTAAAATTCCCGTATTTTCCCTAAAAGTTTTTGGATTTTCTCCTAACATATTCACGTCTCGGCAAAGACAAGCATCCGTTCAATTCCAAACCCTCTGTGTTATCCTGAACTTTCCTAATGGCATATTCTAGAGCAAAGTTAAAAAGTAAAGGTGATAGTGCATCTCCTTGCTTTAGCCCGCTGTGACTTGGAAAAGCATTCGACAAAAACTGGCCTATAAGGACTCCGCGTTTCCTGCATTAGGATATGTTAATATTTTTTCAGTTTTTTTTTTCATGTTTTTTGGTTATGGATTTCATTTTTTGTCCAAATTTTCTTAGTATATTTCTCCTCTTTAGTTCTGACACCAGACGAAGAGAGAAAATTCGCGTAGAAAGAATCGTACAAGCAAACTGACATGTTTCTTCCCTGTACAGTGTCGTGACGATCGAACCGAGCTACATGCACGCTGATAGCAACGTACCACGACCTCCGCTGCCGATATTAGGAGTAGCGCGGAATATAAAACGTATGACACATGAGACATAAATCCTTCCGTTATACAAAAATGCCCATCTTTGTGTAATCCGAGGGGCGGGAAGAATGTGGAGCCCGCATGTATTCCCGTCTTCATAAATGCGGGTTTTGAAAGAACAGCCAAAAGGTCGATGATCGCCATTGTGTTGGAGAGGGCTTTTCTTTAAAACGTGTTGACAAAAGCCAACAAGGCGAGCAGTGCCTGTACAGTTATTGACAGACTCGGCCTGAAAGGACCGATTGACATCGCTCGCTGATCCTCCTCCTCCTCCTCCTCTGGTCCACATGGCGGGCTGAGAGCTCACCGCAATAGCCTCCCAGGCAGAAAACAGCTACAGAAAGGAATAGGTGGCCCACAATAGACTTTCTTATATTATTGGAGTCTCTTTGAATCACTATTTGTCATCGGCAGGTTGTTGATGGTTAAATGTTGGCGCTGGGCCCGGGGGACTGATGGCTGTCATCGTGATACTTGAACTGCTCTCCTACCACATGGCTGGGGAGACAGAAAGAAAAAAAAGAAAGAAAGAAAGAAAGAAAGAAAGAAAGAAAGTGAAAGAAAGAAAGAAGAGCCGTGAGAAGGATAGCCAAGAGAAAGAAGGAAAGAAAGAAAGAAAGAAAGAAAGAAGGAAAGAAAGAAAGAAAGAAGGAAGAGATGTGAGAAAGATAGGGAAGAGAAAGAATGAAAGATAAGAAGAAAGACGAAACTTGAGAAAGATAGGCACGAGAAAGAAAGAAAGAAAGAAGAAACGTGACAAAGATAGGCAACAGAAAGACAGAAAGAAGAAACTTGAGAAAGATAGGCAAGAGAAAGAAAGAAAGAAATAAAGAAAGAAGGAAAGAAAGAAAGAAGGAAAGAAAGAAAGAAAGAAAGAAGGAAGAGATGTGAGAAAGATAGGCAAGAGAAAGAAAGAGAGAAAGAAACAAAGAAAGACAGAAATAATTAAAGAAAAGAAAAGGTAAGCAGAAATAAAAAAGGAAAGAGAAGTTTAGGAAAAAGGAAGAAAATAAGAAAGAAAGTAAAGAAAAGTTAAGCAAAAATATAGTCAGAAAAAAAGAAAGGAAGAAAGAAAATAAAAGTTAAGAAAAAGGAAAGAAAGAAAAAGAATGAAAGAAAAAAAGGAGAAGAGAAGTTAAGCAAGAAGGAAGAAAATAAAAAGAAAGAAAATAGAAAATAGAAGATAAGCAAAAAGGAAAAAGAAAAGAAGAAGGAAGAAAACAAAAGAGAAGTTAAGCAAAAAGGAGGAAAAGAAAAGGGAAAAAAGAAAGAAAAGAGAAATTAAGGAAAAGGAAAGAAAAGAAATAAGAGAGACAGAAAGCGGGAAGGAAGGAAAAGTGTAACAACAAAGAAAGCATGAAAGAAAGCGGGAAAATGAAAGAAAGAGGGTATAGAAGGGAAGAACGGAGGTCAGAAAGGAAAAAAGGAGTAGATGAAACGTGGTAAAAATATTGGAGAATTGTCAGGAAACTGACTTAGGCTCTAAAAATTAGGTTTGAGGCGCCTAACTTAGGCTCAATAAAACTATAAAATAGATCCTAAAATTAAACATAAGCTCTAAAATGACCTTTGATTATATCTTATCCAAAAGTAGTTCGAGAGACACTACACCGGTGTCGACACGGTACCGTCTATCATTATGGTATATTAGCTACTTTTTTAACATTTTAGCACATTATGAAGATTTTAATTTAAGAAAGTTTTAAATTTCTCAAAAATAATAACTCTCTCATCATCATTATCATCAACATCATCAGCAGCACTCCATCTCCGTTCGATCCTCAGCTACGGTCAAGACTTTCTTCCAGGACTCCCTATCGAAGACAACCATCCAACACCTTTCAACTCTGATCCTACTCAGATCTTCCATAACTCCATAAGCCACTTCTTTTATAATTTTTGGGTACACTAAAGACGTTCATTTTCGCCGAATATCGTAATAGATGTTCTATTTTTTTCTCTTAATTCTTCAAATGCTTACAAAGAATAAAAAATAAGCTCAAGTAAATAAAAGTATTTTGTAAGAGATGTTATATGTAAAAGTAAGTACATAGCCTTTCAAAAACCATTTCTTGTACATTACATAATAATACTAAACGCGCTTATGTTTATCAAGATTTCGAAATATACTTTCCACTTTTACCCTAATTTTTCTAACGCTGAGAAAGGAGAAATAAGCTAAGGTACGTATTTTGTAGAATAATTTGTGAACAAAAATAAACACAAAACGTGCCACATCTAGCTATTTCTTTCAGTTTAGATAGGCTAGACTAAAATCTTTCGATTTTCTCGTAAATTAGTCTCATAATGGGAAAGGAGAAATAAACTAAAGTGAACGTTATGTAAGCAAATTTATGAATAAAAATAAGCATAAAACCTGCAAAAGAAAAAGTACTTCTTTTACATCAGATATCTAAACAAGTTTATTTGAGTCAAGATACCGAAATAGGCCTAGATTTTCTATTTGTTCTCTAATTTTTCGCATTATAAAAGACGAGAAATAATCTAAGGGAATTTATGAGGAAAATATGAGTACGAAACACGCTGAAAACATAACTATTATTGCTTCTACATTGCACCCTATTCTTTCGCAGGATGACAAGGTAAAAATAAGCTAAGGTAAATATTCTGCAATCTGCACAAAAGTGTCAAAAGTGACATCTTCTACATTACAAATACAAAATAGACATTTTTTTGTCAAGATTTCGAAATAAATTTTCTTACTAGCAGAATGAGAATGTAGAAATAAGCTAAGGTAAATTCTTATAATATACCTAACTTATAGAGGAAAAAGTATGTACAAAAGCGCCACAAACAAGTTATTTTATAGCCTATTAGATGCAGGCGTACTAAACAAGTTAAATTTTTGTCAAAATATCGAAATAGAATTTGCACTAATTTAACCATTAGATGCTTTATGCGTAATATTCGCACGACGAGAAAGTACAAATTAGCTAGAAATGTATAAGAGAAACGAACGCCAAATGAAAATAATTTCAAAACACAATACAACAAAGAAATTAAAGAACTGACTCACCTAAAGTTTTCGTAGTCTTGAAGGTGAAATATAAAACGGAGTTAAATGATGTCCTGCCTGGAAAGAGAAAGAGCGCACTTTTAGAATAAAGACAAATCGAGTATGAAATCAGAAATACCATTATTGAGATAATAAAGTAACTTAAACTCGAGCGTGAGTAAGCTTTATTTTCTTTCTTCGTGTAACCACTCACAACGCCTACATATGATTTTATAACAAGGTTATTACTAAATTTATCGATAACAGAGCAAATGCACAATTTGCGGAAAGGAAATTACGTAAATCATAAAGAGAAAATATGGTAGGGCCATATTCATAGACATTCTTAGCGCGGGTTTCCGGTTGATGACAAGCGAACTAACGTATTTCGTATTCATAAACCAGTGTTAGCGATATGATAAGATATGATATGATATGATATGATATGATATGATATGATATGATATGATATGATATGATATGATATGATATATTATATGATATATGATATATGATATGATATATATGATATCATATGATATGATATATGATTTGATATGATATGATATATGATTTGTGATATGATATGATATATGATATGTGATATGATATATGATATGATATATATGATATATGATATGAAATATGATATGTTATGATATGATATGATATGATATCATATATGTGATATCATATATATATGATATGATATGATATGATATGATATGATATGATATGATATGATATGACATGACATATGACATGATATGATATGCTATGATATATGAATCCCGTACAAGTAACCAGTCTATAGCCGGGGCTAGTTTAGCACGCTCGTAGCGCGGGCTAGCGAAATTACTATGAACAGCCCCCGTTAACTTTTAAATATAATATTATGTATTTTGTATGAATGAAAACTTTTACTGATCAGAATAGTGCATTACGATGTATACTAAATATCTTAAGTAGGATAAAATCTGTATAAATGCCTCAAATCATAACTTGATAAAAAGAAAAGCGTCACGAATTTCATATATAGAGCAGACTCGGCTAATTTCGTGATACTAAGGTTTTGGTGCAAAAAATGAGGTTCAAATTTTAAAAAGTAATGTTTTTAATATAGGCTGCGCACATTATTTCAAGAAGTTATATGTCAGCATTATTACCTCCAATAGATTTATACAATAATTACAAAGAAGCAATACAAATAAACAAAAAAATCAGCACTCTAGAATTTCGTGATAGTACAGGAGCATTTTCGTGATAGTCCTTAAATTCAAAATGTTTAGGCATATTCAGTCAAATTCTAAATTCCTCAGTCAGATTCATATGTACAACCCAAATAATTAAAGTTCTTTCTGTATTTTAAAATATACTGATATGTATCATGAAACCATTGATCACAATTGATGCACTGAACCCATCTTTCACAATGCTTGGTGTCCTCGAAATTTCCTGAGCAAGATCCGCACAAAAATCATTAGGCTTATCATTCATCTTTTCTTTAAGCACAGATCTTCTTTGTTAGGTTCCTGAAGATGATGCTGTTTCCTGTCTACCTCTTTTAACTCACTTGAGAGACTGGAAATGTCATTCTCCTTGACTACTGCTTTGGTCCGCAAGGGTACATGAAGAAATAAATGAATAGCAATAATTAACTGTAAATTTCACTAAAAGCTGTCTTTTTTTCGATGTCGCGTAGCTCCTACACGAGGCATATGAGAAAATGGGGTTGTTTTACGAAAAATGATCCTCATTGCGAGATCTATCGATCCCCAGAGTTGCAGAGGTCCTTAATCACCCTGTGTGTGTTTATATACAGAGTGATTCACGAGGATTTACCATCCTTCACGGAGCTTATTTCTGAAGACATTTTGATCAAAATATGTCATATAAACATAGTTCCTATTCTCAATATTTTCAGAGTTACACTAATTTAAAGTTGTTTGTAAAATACGTTTTTTCTTTAGTTTGAAGGTAAAAGAATAATACAAATGGAGAATGAACCATTCAGAAGTATCATTTCTTTAATTGGCAAGTATTATGACGCTAAAATATGCTGTGAGCTCCTTAGTTGCTTCGTACAGACATCTTTTTCCTATTTTTAACTAGAAAATTACATTATTCTTACGCACTTAACACAACAGTTATTACAAATCACACCACTTCCACCGACTTAATTATTTACAGTTCAATTTGGCATCTCAATTTACAATCTTGGAGAGTTTACAACAAATTTTAAAAAATGTCGCCGTCCGCTTGAGTACACTTGGCCGTACGCTTGTGAACGGCACTCGTCGCTCTACGTAACTGCATACGGCTATCTTTGATTTCCGTAGCGCTCGCGCTGGCTGCTGACTGCACGCTGACCAAGATCACGCGTTCACAGCAATGCGATCCAATAACGAAACGTAACTCTGTAAATATTCAGAATAGGACCCATGTTTATATGACATTTTTGCTCAGAATGTCTTCGGAAATAAGCTCAGTAAAGGACGGTAAATCCTCGTGAATCATCCTGTATTATATATATATATATATATATATATATATATATATTTGTATTTATGTGTGCTTTCTGGTAGCATGGAACAGAAGGTATTATGGCCTTAATCCTGTCGGATTAAATAAATAAACAAATAAACAATACTATATAGAGGAGTTCCGAAATAGGCTATTACCGGTACCGTCTAGCCAATAATGGAGCACATTTTGAACATTTTATTTAGTAAATTTGGTTAATTAAATTTAGGAAATTACCCATAGTAAACTATGTTTTCATCCTACACCCAAGTGACAATACCAACAATCGAGGTTGCCAGGAGACGATAGAAAACAAAATATGTAAAACGAATGAATGAGACATATAAACAATTGAATACTCTGTCAAATTTAAGAATCAAAGTAGGCCTATAGGGTGCCATTTGAAATTTGAAAGGGAGTAGGATTGGGAGAGGAAGTGAAACATGAAATGCAATTAGTATCGGTTTGAATCTTCGCCCTCAATTCTCAAGTTCACGTGTTTCTCTTTTTATTAAATTTAATTGAAATAAATAGTTATTTAGACTGGGAAGTTTTGAAATGAATGTCCTGTACATATACAGGGACATGATTTTATTTTTACTTCAATTTTTATTGTACCTGAGTCTTTGAATGTACTTCACTCCCACCCTTCTACTAATGAAGTTCAACCGTCCTCCACACAGATTCATGACCGCATTATACAATCATAGTCGTCTTACGGTCATAATAAACAGTAGGCTACGTTCCAAAAATATGTTCGCGTTTTCCAGTGACCAAAGAGCTTTCAATATTGAATCATTTTCGCACAGGTAGTCTACTGTCGTCCATTTGCCTACGTCGTATCCCAGTTTCCCTCACCTGCTTTTATTAGCCAGCTAGTGGCTGGGCTGTCGTCTTGGCTCTTTTCTGAGAACATTAATGTCTGTTAGGAATTGGACGTCTACGTAATATTATACAACTGTTTAAAACAACTTAAATTAGAGGGCCTCGTTAAGTAATTAACTGTCACGTGATTTCCTCCCTTTCTACGATCCTACGACATAACCATTTGGACGGACAATAGATAGCACGTCTAAGTAATTTTATCTTTTCGGATCGGGCAGAAGTGAAGATCGAATTTACAGTACGTAAGGCACTCTTTTATAGAGTAGGTACAGAATTATTTCAACATGAGTTACTAGTTACGAAGGACGAAACTGGTAATTGGGATTAGGTACAATTGTCTATAGTGCGATAATATGCACATTATAACTGAAGCCTGTATCGAAATGAACGGCCACCATTTTAAAAAATGTGTTTAAATATCTATATTATGGTTATTTTTCAATTTAACTTCATTCTCTGACAGCTCAGTTCGTGAGTAAAAACACTCATTGTTAATACTATACTGTATTTTGATTAAACAAAAACCTAATGAAGATGATCAAACTCAAAAGCATGAGATTTCCTAGTTTTCGTAAATGGATTAACTAATTTTCTACCCTCCTATACCTAGTAAAGTGATTTGTTTGTATATTACGCCAGTATTATCGAACTCCAGTCGTGGAATGGGGTAGACAACGGCGTTGATCCGAAGGTATAGCCAGGTTAATATTAAAAATGTTGGTAAAAATAAAATTATGTCCCTGTATATAAACACATATAATGGGCCAAGTAAATAAAAAGTAAGCATTAGCTGTTAGAATTAAGTATTAGCAAAAGCAATTGCTATCGAGCATTCAGTACTAGAATTAGAATTAGCTTAACATTGTATGAATAGTCTTTTGCTGATGCTAGGTAGAAAGCGCTGGAAAATCTCAGCTTTTGCTGGCTAGCACGTGTATTTGCAGTGTGCATGTATTGACGACAATACCATTATTGATTGTTGAAATTACTTTAATTAACATCTGTTTTCTTCAGTTTGACTCTGTGTTGGGTTAATTCAGATGTTTTCTTTAATATTTATTTAGTTCGACTCTGTATTAGTTCAGGTGTGTAGTTTTAGAAATGTCTTCTTCCGAAAGTGAGTATGCTGATGATTGTGGAAGCGATTCCCGAGCAAGGCTTGTGACTATTTTGAGCAAGCATCCTGTGATTTTTAATAAATCACAGATTCCTATGATCAGAGGTAAAAAAGAAAAAGCTTGGAAGAGATCGTGAATGAATATCAGCAAGAACTAGGGAAGTCTACTTCAGAGAAGCAATTAAAGAAGAAAGTCCAGAATATGAAAGCAGAGGTAAAAAATAAAACGGACAAAACAGCGACAGATAACAAGAAAATCGACCTAAAGCCATGGGAAGAAGAGCTTCTAGATTTACTGACTTCGGATCCAAATCCTGTCTTCAGTAAAATTCCAGGTGGGTCAAAATAATTTTATTTACTTAAATACATTAAACAAGTATGAGACGTTAAAAATATGAAAGTTTACATTACTTTTTTTCATTTTAGGAGCCCTAACTGTTGGTAATTGCTCTGAGGCACCCCAAGTTACTTCAGAATTTTCTCCACCATCGCCTCCTATAAAAAAGTCCAAGTTCTTTCTGACGGAAACAGAGGAAAGCAAGAATTTGACAACGAGTGAATTACAAAGACTTCTTTTATTGGAACAATTATAGCTGACAAAAATTCAAAAAGAAAAGAGATGTTAATATTAGAGAGATTGAAAAACGATAACCTAAGTAACAGTGAGAGTATATACCAACTTCTAAAAGTAATGCAAGACTTAGGAGTCTGAGGGTTCCAAGGTTTGGCCACTGGCTTACAAATCATTATGAGATAGAGATGACCGTCATGCACTCTGCTTCAAACAATGGAAATATAAAAAGAGTTAATGCGTTGTGATTAATTTATATTCGTACCGGCTTAACCAGTAGCCAATAACATTCAAGGCGAGAAGAGAGGACGGGCAATTAATAACAGGAAACAGGAAGTTCGTTGGCTGATTTCGACAGACCAATGGGGAATATGGTTTTTAAGAATCGTCAAGCTCTATTCTCTGATTGGCTTTTACAGACCGCAACACCTTGCTGGGCATGACAGCATAATTACTTTATTATTCTGTCTTAAACTTCCAAGCCTAGCCAATGAACATCCTTGATACTTTTTTTTTGATACCTGTAGGAGCTGAGACTTTTTCCCACATGTTGAGAAGGAGGTTTTTAAAAGGTGACAGATGAGAAAAAGATACATTTAGCACCGTTTATTTTATCTGAGGAATCAAGTTTAATAAATGAAATCAGGACCCAACTTCTTCAATTACGCTAATTGTTTGAGAGTCATTAAATATATTTTCATTTTGAAGGCGAGACCGATTAGAAGTGCAGCTGTGGAAGTTTGTGATACGTACTGACGAAGGGATAATGGTACCTACCCAGTTATACACTTTTGTGCGAGATCGTGCGTATTTGCTTGTTTTCCGCACAGAACCAATACGCGGTAAGTGTGAAGTACCACATTCAGTATTCCCAATGTAACACACATAACAATTTCCCTCTTCTTACCGCTTAAGCGCTGACATTCATTTTACTGTTTTAGGCTTTTAACATATTATTTTAGAGACGTTTAACATAGTATTATAAATTGAAACTTATGTTCTTTTAATGTTAATTATTGTTTTGGTATTTGGATTATAAAATCATAGGTGAGCCGTGAAAAAAATCAACGAGATTCCAGATGCCGATGTTAGACTGCAATATGTTATATAAATAATATTGTTAAAATATTAAAATGAAAAATAAATCATTACATAACCTTACCGTTTGTTTTAAGTTCGCATTTATATACAGGGGGGAAGACAGACGTATATCACGGCCTGCTGGAGTATAGTAAACACAGAAAATATTTTACAGCAACAATGTTGAAAAAAATATATTTTGGTGTTCAAGTTAGCGTCATTAAAAGAAACCAACATGGAGATTTCATTGCAACTAATTAGAAATTCGTCTTTCAGGTATGTAATAAACGATCCGGTATGTTTGTTTTCACTGGTTTCTCTTTTTCAATTTTATGAAAAAAAAATTACGATAATATAACATCTGTTTTAGGTTAGGATATATTATATAATGTGTTTTGTTGCCATTTTCTTTTTAATATTATGTTCTTTTAGAGAGTGGTTCAATAATCCATCTATCTACAAATCTACTTTCAGAAGACCGCACTATTTTAGAGAAAATTACGATAATAATACTATTATAATAATATATATAATAATAATAATAATAATATGTATAATAATAATAAATCCATCTAATCTACTTTAATAATAATAATCAGTAAAAATAAAAAAAAAAAAAAAAAAAAATAATAATAATAATAATAATAATCAACATCATCATCCCGAGCCGTGGCGTCGCGGTCTAAGGCATCCTGCCTAGGACTCGCGTTACGGAATGCGCGCTGGTTCCAGTTCTCGTGGGAGAAGAAATTTTCTCATGAAATTTCGGCCAGTGTATGGGACCGGTGCCCACCCAGCATCGTGATGCACTTGGCCAGCTACGATAGGTAGCGAAATCCGGTTGCGAATGCCAGCTATAACGGCTGGGGGATCATCGTGCTAACCACACGATACCTCCATTCTGGTTGGGTGATCGTCCACCTCTGCTTCGGCATGTGGGCGTGAGGCCAGCAGCCGGCTGGTCGGTCTAGGCCCTTCACGGGCTGTAGCGCCACGGATTATATTAATCATCATCATCATCATCATCATCATCATAAACTTTCCTATCACTTCCACTGAATCATTCAGCATTTTAACAGATTACTAAGTATTTTGAGTCAAATTAGAATTATCCATTGTTTACCTCCACTTGAACTGGTGTGCAGTGAGGATAATCCTTGCTATAGGTCTAAGTAAAAGACCTCGCAAACAGATGTAGGGCTTGGGTTTCCCCTTCCCCCTTGAGGATAATATATATAATATCATCATTATAAATAAAATGATAAATTTAACAGGTTTTCACCATGGCAATACACTCCGATACATTAACTATTCCACTTACATGTTACTTATTCGATTTAGACTAATCATATGCAGCAAAATGTTGGATATCAACCAATTATTGAACCTTTTAAAAAGAAATTTATAAAATTATTCATGATATATAATATTAACAAATCTGTTCGGTAGACTCGCTGGGCTGCTGATCCGGAGCTGCGTTCGGGATTGGGTTGGATCCCCCTTTGGTCTCATCGAATGGTTTCTTCCGAGGTTTTCCCCAGCCGTGGAACTGAAGCCGGATAGTCTATGGCGAGTCCTCGGCATCACTTCATTTCACCCTTTTGATTTTATTACCTGGTTGGGATTTCCGAGGTTTTCTCCAAACCAAAAGGCAAATGCCGGGTAATCTTTTGGCGAATCCTCGGACCTCACCTCATCATTGTAGAAAATTACTAAATTGAAAAACTGTGAATTAGTAAAATATTGTAAAAATTTGTAAAAATTGTAATTTTAATATTGTAAAATTTTGACTTGTTCCACATCTTAAAGCTTCATTGCTCATTTAAGATCTATGCAATATAATGAATGAATGAATGAATGAATGTATATTTATTTGTCTTTTATTTCTGTCGACCATATTCAAGTTTTTATTAAATATCACTGGCTTCTGTCTGATTGTCAATTTATATCAACTGTGTTTTTTTCTCTTCTTTTCTCTTTCTTCTTTTTTTTTTTGCTCCTGTTGGTTTGAATTAATTTACTTACTGTATTTAGTAAACTGTCCTTGTAAATTTTGTGTTATATTATTGACTAAGACCACACCGTACACGAGCCTGGCTCTTACGGTAGTGCCTAGAAACATTTTTGTTTTATAATTTTAATTTGTAATCACTAGCTGATGCTTTTCCAATTCATTGAGGACTAAAGCAGGGAGATGCACTATCACCTTTACTTTTTAAATTTGCTCTACAGTATGCCATTAGGAAAGTCCAAGATAACAGAGAGGGTTTAGAATGGAACGAGTTACATCAGCTGCTTGTCTAAGCGGATGACGAAATTATGTTAGGAGAAAATCCACAAACGATTAGGGAAAACACGGAAATTTTACTTGAAGCAAATAAAGCGATCGGTTTGGAAGTAAATCCCGAAAAGACAAAGTATATGATTATGTCTCGTGACCAGAATATTGTACGAAATGTAAATATAAAATTTGGAGATTTATCCTTCGAAGGGGTGGAAAAATTCAAATATCTTGGAGCAACAGTAACAATTATAAATGACAGTCGGGAGGAAATTAAACGCAGAATAAATACGGGAAATGCGTGTTATTATTCGGTTGAGAAGCTTTTATCATCTAGTCTGCTGTCAAAAAATCTGAAAGTTAGAATTTATAAAACAGTTATATTACCGGTTGTTCTTCATGGTTGTGAAACTTGGACCCTCACTTTGAGAGAGGAACAGATATTAAGAGTGTTTGAGAATAAGGCTCTTAGGAAAATATTTGGAGCTAAGAGGAATGAAGTTACAGGAGAAAGGAGGAAGTTACACAACGCAGAACTGCTCGCATTGTATTCTTCACCTGACATATTTAGGAACATTAAATCCAGACGTTTGAGATGGGCAGGGCATGTAGCACGTATGGGCGAATCCAGAAATGCATATAGAGTGTTAGTTGGGAGACCGGAGGGAAAAAGACCTTTGGGGAGGCCGAGACGCAGATGGGAGGATAATATTACAATGGATTTGAGGGAGGTGGGATATGATGATAGAGACGGGATTAATCTTGCACAGGATAGGGACCGATGGCGGGCTTATGTGAGGGCGGCAATGAACCTTCGGGTTCCTTAAAAGCCATTTGTAAGTAAGTAAGTAAGTAATCACTAGCTAGCTAGTTAAATAAATTAAATTAAATGAAAAAATCATGAACCTACACACTGATAACTATGGATAGTACCTACTACACTATCGCTCAGCAATTATTTCATGTTCCCTATCAATCAGGTATAACAAACATGTGTACAGTGAAAACAAGCCCGAGATTGAACAACAATATGATATCTGAAAAATTTACCTAAACAATAAACCAGAAAAGAAAACCATTCGAGAGGCTAAGCTAATGCTAATTGGAAGAGCATATATGTGTTTAGCAATTTTCTTTAAGTTTGGCACACTACGTGTCTTCAAAACACTGTCGTAGCGTTCTTGAGGAGTTGATAGATCTTTCAGTGTCGGCATAGTCTCTTTCGATAGGCAATGCTCTTGGTACAATACATCACCATTTTCAAAGTCCAGTTCTACATATACCCTATTAACACGCAATTTCAATAAGGACACTAAATGTGTAAGTATCATTAAGGCTTAGAAAAGTGATTTTCTTAAGAAGTGAAGAATCTTAAACAACTTTATGCTCGACCATGCCGAAATGTAGTAATTATACACCTGGTAGCAGCCCTTTAATGGACCTTATTAAAGTACACCTATTCATTAAAGTTCAGGTTTTCGATTATTCTCGGATATGCAATCGAAAGACGAGGGAAACTTCACGGAGGCTGGCAATCCAATACTGTCGCAGAAGGTTATGTTCTGTTACTATAATAATTAGCGTTAATTGTAAATAATATTAAATTAATCATCGTTTTTCAAAATAATTTCAATTTGTCATCTCTGTAGGTTCTTTTTTTCAATTCTAAATCAATTTCCAGGTTATCTCACAACATACGGGACATTGCATTCTCTGCAATACATCAAGGTCAATGACATTATTGTTCCTCGGAAAAAATCAATACTTTCGCGTCTGCAAATCTCACAATTCACAAGCTATGAACAAGACTTCCGATCTTCTGTCAGATACAAATAAAGTGAATACTTCTTAATAATTTCAAGTTAGAAATATGGTCGAGCATAAAAAGTCGTATGAAACTTGCCTATAGTGGTAATTAAGACGCTCGTATGAAATTATGAAACTCGCGTTTCATAAACAAACATACTTGCGTCTTAATTACTATCATTATAGACTCGTTGCATAATGTACAGTACTATTTGGAAATAGTCAATAATCCTCTGATACACATTCAGTGCTTCCTTCTCAAAGAGATGCACATCAGAATCACTCAATATATTCAAATGCTGATTTACTACCAAACCATGTCACCAATGAGCGCCACGAACTCGCTTCTGTATTCTATCCAAAGGGCGTATACAGTGGACTCTCCTAAGTTCGACAAAACAGAATTGAAAGTTCAGTCCAATAATGGTAGTGGGTGTGGCAGTATGTGAAATGAATATAAATTCTTATTGGTTATCCATCAACGAATACAGTACTACTTGCATTTTCTTGCCCGTCCCGAGACTTGTGATATGCGTACAAAGCTGACTTGTCGTACTGCAGTGGGTTTCTGAACAGTTCCGACATCATTAAAGGACTGCTACCAGGTGTATAAAACGATGGTCGACAATTCTTATTGGTTTCAAATACAGTAGACTTGCAAAGTAAGAGTTCATTAATTTAAAATCAGTAATTAATTATGGATGTCCTAATCAATAAAATATTCTGTTTTCCTTTAACAAAAGTATCACTACAAGACACAGAACCAATTCCCATTCAAATGCCAAACCCATTTCTTAGTGCCCATATAGGGGAGTGTCTAATTCTCCTACGTAAGCAGTCAAACTATGGAATGTCGAACTTAATTTCTGTCGAACTTAATTTCTGTCGAACTTAAGAGCTTCCACGGTACTTACAAATTTCTTTGCTTCTATTCATAAAAAATTATATCGTATAATCACAGTCTAGTATATACAGTCGCGAAGCTAATTCGTAGTAAATATGCAAACATTAGATAGTTGCTCACCACTAGGATCGCTAATATCGCCTCATTACAGGCAATGCAAAATAGTACCGTCACAGTCTATTGTTTCTAGCACTCTCAAAACTCAAGCTTCGTGACTGTATATAGTAGACTGTGGTATAATTGTAAAAGTCTAATAATGAAATATCAATATGAAATTTCAGAACACGATATTGCAATTAACAAAATTCCAGACATTAAACGTTCTGAAAACAATTTAATTTTTTCCCTGCATAGAGAACTGAAAAATTCCGGACAGTTGGCAACGCTAACGTGTAAAGGTGTTAAGTCCTTATTGATATTCGAAAACAAAACCCCAAAACATCAAAATGTATCTTCAATCTTTATACATAAAAAATAATTTACTAGAATGTACTTTTTTTTAATATCGAAGACGGTTTTCATGAACACGTGTGTCCTGCCAATAGAAAACACAACAAACCCATAGAAGACGAACCGGCCCGAAGCTTCTTGCAGAAGAAAATTAGATGGATCATCTGCTAAGAGACTGGTCATTACGAAGTAGCAAGAGCCGAGTCCGGCGGTGTTGCCAAATTTTTCAAACCTCAAAGCGTAAAGCTAAATTACAGCTCTATGGAGAATTGTTGTTACTGTGGACTAAATGTAAAGAAACAAAAGAAAGCCATGCAAAAGAAATTGTTTTCAATGAAGCAGCCAGGAAAAAACGGGTAAGACTCTGACGTCTAAGAAACTACTGGTTAAGGTTGAGTGTCAATTATCTCCAGAAATTCAGAAGACACTCCAACTCGCATTGATATTATTGCTGCTTCTCCTACTGCTACCAGGTTTTCTTGCTTTTTAACTTAATATCTCAGCATGTTTCATTACATTACGTGATACTTATAAGCTAGTACGGTCTTACAGTACTGTTACTAATATTCGTATAGGTGTGTGTGTGTGTGTGTGTGGCAAAAAAAAAAACCGAACCGACCCTTGTAGCTGATTTCAGAGCCTTGTTCACTCAGGGCACGATAGACTGGTAACTAAGACTTTCGTGGTTCGAATCCTGCCTGCGAAAGAAACTTTTTTGTTCCTTATTCAAATTTACTAATAATTAACTACGTATTCAGAACATGATTTCAATCCATACAGAAATTTGAATAAGGTACAAAATAGTTTCCTTCCCAGGGGACTACCATCTGGTGGTAGATGAAAGAAAAGGCTCTGTCCGATATTAAGGGATGAACCGGTTTTTTTGCCACTACTGTACATACTTATTTACATTATATACAGGGTGAACCATAAGTAATGTCATTAATTTCAGGGGATTATTCTTTGAGACACTGAAGCAAAAACGTGTAATACAATTTTCCTCGTTTTTGCTTTCTTTTAGAGATAAAAATTGTTTATATGAAACATTTCATAGCGTCTTTTAGGAAAGCCGTTGATTTAATTCTCACTATGCTCAGTCAACTTAAGAGAGCAGTGTAGGTATTATGATAATAAATTATTGAAATAATTTTAATTTTGTCCTTTAAATGTGCAGAAATTTGACCCAAACAAATGTAATTTTTCGTTCTGCAAAATAATTTTACAATGTTACATTTGTTCGGAATGTCTGCACATTGTAATTAAATGTTGATGTAATTAATTGTTGATATGTAATTAAAATGATATGTAATTAATTAAGGTGACTTTTAATTGCTTAAGTCGGTAATAATTGGGTTTAATAGAAGTTTATTATATATACTTATGCCAGAAATAGTCTCATATGTGTTTATACAATAAAATATCAGTATAATTTTAATAAACCGTGTATTCAGTTTTTTGAGACTTATGCAAGTTCAGGTTACTAATCATAATAATAAACAGTCTGCAACTATACAATGGGAATTGCTTTGCAGTAGTTATATAAGAAACCCCTTGTTTAACGTTGTATTAGAGAAAAATTCTCTAACAGCTTTCGTATCGACTGTCATTTTATGATGATGGTTGCCTTGTAACCACAGAAGAACAAACCAAAGAGCACAGAATAATTAGAATAATATTGCTTAGCTTTACTCTTTCAAAATATAGTTGTAATCGATTAGAGCCAGTTGTATATCGATAGTTTAACATGCCACACTAGAGCGCTCTACCGGATGCAAAAATCTCAGATATTCTATTATCTTTCGTAACGAAGTAATGACGAAACTATGACGTTGCTTGTAACAGTTATCTGTTATACACGACGTATTTGATTATTAGTAAGGAATTTACACACGACGTATAAACGAGCTACTCATTGTATAAGTGTAAGACAGTTAAACGTCTCTATATAGAGTTTTTATTAGTAAGACCGTATATATGTATAATTTTCACAAAGTATTCATTTGTACATTGCAACTCAGGTCTCATAATATAGATATAATTAAAGTTTATGAAAATAAATTAACATTTTCTATTTTGAATAAAATTTGTATGCCTTGAAGTTCCTTAAATTTCACTTTTTTTCTCTTCTAGTTGTCATTCTAGGTATACTCGTAGTTTATACCTCCAAAGTGAACTATAAAAATATGTAAACTTGTTAGGGAATTATATTTTTGTATATTATAGAGCATATTTCTGGAATTTTTAGGTCATAAGTGCATATTTTGTGCATATTTTATACCGCATATTTTGGCGATTTTTAGGGCGTAAAAATCCTAGCCCTTCTTATTAGTAATTTGACATTGTTGGCGAAAGGGTTTTTGATATAAAGTATTAATTGTTTTAATTACTGACATAATCATAATTTGTAAGTTGATTATTATAATATTTCCATGAAGTTCTGACAAAAGTATTAGAAGAAATGGTACCAGACAAAAAAAAAAAAAATAAAAAGAAACTGTCACTCTATTGTTTAATTATCCTTGTCAATTGAAAGAAAATATTTCTAGTTCCTTATTGTGGGAGTGAATCAACTCGTCTGGGTCCGTTTTATGATTGGTGGAAATTTTGTTTGCCCATCTGCTATAGTTCTGCACACACTCAACATAATATGGTCATAACCTTAAGGGGAGAGGACGGTATTTTTTTTTTTAACTTTTTTCCTATTTGTTGTAATATATTAATTTTGTGTATGGCAATAGCAACTCAACCAAATATAAATATTTTGGAAAAAAAAAAAATTACTTGAGCGCTCAGATTTGAAAAAAAAAATTATACCCAATGTAGGATTTTACTGAAACCGACTTATCTAAGCCATTCTTAAAGATAAATTCAACTAGTTCTTTACATTTTACTTGTAAAAGCTTGCTCTACAAACCGTCTGAAACAGAATTTTGATATTAGTCCCTACATTTGTAAAATTAAAAAATACAATTTAATAACACTTTTTTGATTTCCTTTTTTACAAACATACAGACATGTTTTTAAAATGAAATCAATTACCAATATTCTGTTACAGAGAAAAATTTCCTAATAGTCTAGAGAATGTGTGTTCCAAATTTCATGCAGGTATCTTTAATAGTTCAGAAATTATATCCACTTTTTGTCTAGCAATGTAGCAAAAAAATTAATTTACCGGAAACAATGAAAGGGATGTGTGATTAAAATGCCCAAGGCGCAAGAACTTTAAAAATGGTGTCTCAACATCCGATAAGGGCACAAATACCCACAAAATATTATGCAATGTATTCCACACGTATCACAGGGCATTTTTAACGAAAAAAAATTGAAAATTGATTCATTTTTTACCAAAAAATACCGTCCCCTCCCCTTAAAAAATTCCTTTTATAGTAGGACGTAAATTTTTAACGGGAAATAAATAATTGCTAATTCACAGGACTAACGGCTGGGTATCTGGTTGTAATGAATGCACTGATTGTTTAATTAACATGGGGGCATGAGATAATCACTCTGCCTGCCAATATAATTCACTCTTGCTCCAGTTATATCTGATTGACTGATCTGCCAACGTAAATGACCCCCGAAACTTACTTCAGAGGATAAAAATTCTCGCAAATTTGACGGAAAATCCTCTAACCTGGCAAGTCTACTAGCGGTAAGAAACTACTGAGAGACATGCAAATAACTTTTTGAAATCACGCACTACAATAACAATCACATATCGAGCAAAACCCTCTGGGACAAGCGAAAAGGCAAAAAGCTTCTTTTATTGCGTTGCCAGGACGGTCGGCACAAGTAGCCAAGAGAGAGAAGTAAAATACTAGACGAACAGAACAATGAGTGAGTCATGTCATTTAGGGTCACAAGAGCTCCTCCATCTCTTAGGTTGCGTGCGCTGCAAACAATGCTCTGTACAATAGTCAGACTTCTGACGTCGAGGGGAGAGAGTGGGCACAGATAAATATACACTTCTGAGTACAATATTCTACCTTGCAGTACTACAACTAACAGAGAGGCTGCACAGAGAAGCTTGCATTAGGAACTCTGTCTTGCTAGAACATGGCGTAATCGCAAGGGATATACAATAATAATAATAATACTTACTTACTTACAAATGGCTTTTAAGGAACCCGAAGGTTCATTGCCGCCCTCACATAAGCCCGCCAGCGGTCCCTATCCTGTGCAAGATTAATCCAGTCTCTATCATCATACCCCACCTCCCTCAAATCCATTTTAATATTATCCTCCCATCTACGTCTCGGCCTCCCTAAAGGTCTTTTTCCCTCCGGTCTCCCAACTAACACTCTATATGCATTTCTGGATTCGCCCATACGTGCTACATGCCCTGCCCATCTCAAACGTCTGGATTTCAAGTTCCTAATTATGTCAGGTGAAGAATACAATGCGTGCAGTTCTGTGTTGTGTAACTTTCTCCATTCTCCTGTAACTTCATCCCCTTAGCCCCAAATATTTTCCTAAGCACCTTATTCTCAAACACCCTTAACCTATGTTCCTCTCTCAGAGTGAGAGTCCAAGTTTCACAGCCATATA